>JBAJNP010002735.1:0-45252 GCA_036877545.1 Yasuhikotakia modesta
ATATATCATTTTGGTGCCTTTTATGGAGATAGTCTGGTAAATTGTTCAATGTCTTTAATGAATTCGAGAACAAATGCGGTTTCTGTGTATTGGCTATTATTAAAACACTTAATTACAAACAAATAGGAACACTCGTCACTTCACAAGCCTTGTGCTATCTCAGCAAGAATAAAATAAAAAGATCACAAAAGAAAAAAAAGAAGCAAATGTTACGCAATTATTCATTTCATACACACTGTGGTTGGAATATAAACTAAAGATATATTACTTTTGTCAGTCACCTTAAGTATTGCCTTATCACATTAAGAGCGAGCCTCTCGCCCATGCTTGCGCGTACAGGTTTTAAATGACAAGTCTCCAACGCCCCCAACTCCACACCCCCTATACCCAAATTGCTGGGGGTGGAAAAGACCATGAAAGGAAAGGGCTACAGGATACTTTTACGAGCTGTTTGTTTTGTGGTTTGTCTCATGACTTAAAAAATAAAGCGTATGGACTTTAGCCCAGACAGAACTCTGTACCGTCCAACTGTTTGCGTAGCCACACTCGTGCGGTCCCTGAGATTGAGCGTTAGCTAACAAAAGTTAGCTGGACGGCTATCAGCTGCAGCAGCGGATAAGGGGGGACTAAACCGGGAGAAGAGACGGTGAGAAGAGGGATCGACAGAGAACCGTCACCAAACTTAATAGTATGTCGCCCTCGAAAAGTAACTCAAGCTTTGGATGAGGTTCAGTGGCGCCCTCAGATCGCAAAGAGTTTTGGACTTGACGGTGGGTTGTGATGTTTGTGCCAGCGCGGGGCTCCGGTGGAGGCGCGACGGCAGTGTCCCGGGGTTGGCCGCATACGGTTCCGTGGAAACTAGCGGGGTTCTTTCTCCTCCTGCTTCTCGACGGGGCCCGGTGCCTCGCCAACCCCAGCAATGCACCAGGCATAAACAATAACAACAGACCGAACGTGAACGTATTCATGAGCGAGGAAGAGGTGAAGAAACTCCTAGGTGTGTATGTATAATTTATTGTTAGTCTGTCTAACTTTGTTCAGCCTTGAAGCGCAGCGACTGAATTTACCTATAAGTTTCGCTTCGATCATTAACTTTTGGCTAGTCTGCAATATTTCCTAAATGTTTAAACTAACATCTACTACTAACAGTCCAAGAAATTGTTTTAAACACAGTCACCAACTATTGAAACTTTACTGTTTCTGTTGTAGTTTCTGTTAGCTCTCCACATGTTAGCTTTGATATTTAGGCCAAAAAAAAAATCCAGCAGCGTCGCGAAACATCAACATAAACAACTTGTGATATTGAAATGCGCTCAAGGTAGATTATAAAACAAGTTTTCCAAACGCACATTATGTGTTCGATTACACTTTTGTCATGCTATTAAAGCGACAAACGCTACAAAGTTTCCAAGCGTTTTCTAATGCTTTTAAGGAGATCTCTCTATATTACAGATAATATATGGGGTTTTATTCACTTATTCACAGGTTTGTATCATACAAAACATCGCACAGATTTGAATTACACTAGCCTGAACCATTTACCTTCTGAGATGGTGAATATAATAGTTGACAGAAAAGTAAGGGCAGCATTGCCTTTTTTTGTTGAAACTGCAATTGCATGACAAGTGCAAAAATACTAAAGCGCATATTAATTTTGTAAACGCGAACATGGCTTTTGTTGTATGTGTGGAAGAAGTAAAAGAAACGATAGGTTATCTGGAGGCATTTGGAGTTATGTAGACAGTTAGACTTCACACTATTCAGTTGTATGCATGTATTTTGTTTTATAGCCTAATTGCTTTGCTGAAAAGGGTGAATACATTTCTGGAGATTATATAAGTTACTTTTATAGTCAAATTTCAGCCAGTCAAATTTTTTTTTGAATAAACTGCTTCATGGCTTCTTGGAGATAAAGCACTGTTTTGTTATGGTTAGATTCTAAGTAGGATTTTTTTCCATTCATCACCACCACAGTGAATAATGCAGTGAGAATTGATTATTAGTTGTTAATGGCTAAATCTTTGTACATGCCTGGGTCTGTATAAGCAAGTTTTTTTGGATGAAAAAAAACTTGATTTGCAAGCCTTTTAACTAGTACTTAAATTCCATCTAGACATAGACCTTGTCATAACCAAATGTTGTAGGTTAGTTGTTTTAGGTTAGGATTATAAGATCCAATGTTTAAAACCTGTATTGCTATAGTATTCTAAAAAATGTGGCCTGGGTCTTTTGCAATGTCTGTTGTGCTTGTTTTAAAGGCTGTTGAATGCTTTTATAGGCAGTGTAATGGTTAGTTTTGTATATTATGTTATTTACATTAAATAAAATGTTTAAATAGTTGCTACAATTACTGAAAAACGTTGAACTCTATATTTGTTTAAAAAACTAGATCCAGCTTTTTCATTAAACATGTGTAAGATAAGATATTCTTTTATTTGTCCTGCAGTGGGGAAATTGCATGCACAACTATTTATATATTATTATGCAATTTTAACATGTTTTCATGAATTGGGCCAAAGTATGTATTATTCATTGGTAAGGCTGTCAGTGTATATTTTTTAACTGACTCCCCTTTTAAATGCTACTTTAGTCAATGAAACAGACCCAACAGTCCAATACTAATCTTGGATCTATGCAATATGTCCTTCTTAGTAGTATAAACATTGAGCTAGTTTTTATTTTAGCTTCCTTGAAATATAAGAGCTTACTGTCCCTCTCTGGTCTCATGTGTTATTCTCTGTAAATCTGATCTGTTAAAAAGGTTTATTTTTATACTAATGGCCATGGTTGCCTCTTATTGTGCCTGCACTGGATTCCTGTGGCTTGTCAATGATGATTAAGTATGTGGTGGTGTTTTACACTATTTGATGCTCATATCTGATTATTAACATCAATGTATTGCCTGTAGTTTTATGTGGAGTGGCTCTGGAATTTGTCTTGTAATGAAGACTTAAATGGAACATGTCTCAAGTAATGTCTTTTGTGTGGGAAAATGTAATGTAGCTGCCCGTTCAAAAACAATGAGCTGCATATCGTTTCATTTGCCCCTTACTTCACCTGCAGCTATTTTATTGGAGTGTATTCTGAGATCCTTAGACCGGCTTATATTTCCTGCATTCAGTTCAAATGCACCTGAATGTTGCCAAGTAATGGTCCTTCTATGAGTGGCATATCATTCTTTCCAAAAGTGAAGGGGCTTTTTGTGTCTTTCTCTTGCTTGTTAACATGCAAGCTTTTCTAAGGCTGTAAGAGTTCAAGAATGGGTGCTGCCCATCTCTGATCACAACCACTTCTTTTTAAGTAGACTGAGGGCTATTGTAAGCAGTGGGTAATGAGTAGAGTCCCTAAGTGCATTTATCACAGGGGCATCAACAGCCTCTAGATTAGTACATCCAGTGCTACAGAGAATTAGGTGTTCATTGTGCTGCCTAAAAGTCTGAAACTACTGTTTTGTAAGAATTCACAAGAATCCTTGGTGTTTTTTCCTTTCTATCATTAAGTTTTGGTTAATTTGTTTGTGCTGTTCTTGTGCCTTCAAAAATATTTCCTAATATTAAACTTGTAAAGTAAACCATAAGTAAGCAATTTGTAGTTAAATTTCTGTGAAAAGTGTAAACTCTGTCCTCAAAACATTGCTGTGTTCTGTGAGGTTTTGTGCATTCCAACCAGCCCGGTGGAGCAACATTGGCTCAGCCAATGGCGCAAACCTGAGAATTTGTATTAATCTGTTTGCACAACATGTGGAAGACTAAAAGAATGTTTAAAGACTTTGAGGGAGACCTCATAATTTGAAACCCATCTTTAATATGTTTGTTTTTGGAAAATTGATGCACATGGTTGTGGCAAAGACTAATCTTCTCAACCTTCCATCAAAGCATTATGGCATATGTAACATTTTATTTAAAAGGCCATCCAGATCAGTGTACTTAACCAATGGAACAAAATTATTGTTGATATCTTCCTTCCCTGTAGTGCTTATGAAGACCACATGGTCAGAGGTTCGAGAGCAGTTAACTTATTATACTAAGTTCCCCAACCCCCGGTTGGTTTGCATTCACACTGGCTTTTACGGTTCAGATTTAGATAGACCACAAATTTGTGATTAAATGCTGTCATTTAACAATGCTTGTGTGTTTGTTGTTGCTTTTTCGTTCACTTTCATTTGTTGAAGAGAAGTTCTTCTGTGCTCTGGCAGCATTGCATTCAAATGGTTAGCAAACCCACCTCTTCAAGTAGGCCAGAGTATGTTTAAACCTCGAGCAGTCGAACATGAACCTTAGAAAGCGTCTGTGACTGGGATTGATCTGAGTGTGAAAATCTGGTCCAGGAAAAAATGCAATTTTTTAAAAATGTTGCTCTGAACTATTAAAATAGCAATGATGGTTATTATATTATATGAAAAAAAAGAAAATGTTTGCTTGATGTTTGTGTTTTCTTCCATGTAAGGTCTAATGCCTTCCCCTATGACATCAGTGCTCTGTTCATCCAGTCTCAAAAAGAGAAAGCTTTTGCTCTCTCTAAAGTCCCAACCTAATACCACAAGGAAGAAAAATCTCAGTTATTCAGTCTTTCATTGGCTAACAGTGTCTTAGTTATTTTGAGTCCTGCAGTAAAGCTATTTATATCATTGGTGTCCTGTGCATATTCTGTAATATGGCTTAATACATGGAATGTTTATGTCACAAAACCTGGCAGTTCTGTTTTATGATGTCAAGTTGCTGCTTCAAACAATTGAACAGGCAAATGTTTGGCATTTTCTTTTAGCAGAGATTGAAATCCTATCCTGATGTGACATTGTTCAGTAAAACAGGATATTCAATGAGAAAGTCAGGCTGAGATTTGCATTATACATGATTGCTGTATTTTAAACTGTTGCTCAATCTTGATATGGGTAATACTGCTGTCAGTAGACCTCCAATACATCAATAAATTTGTGTCTTTTTTCATAAAAAGGAGAGGTTCTGCTTTCATTTGTAGGTTTGTGCCTTGTTTCTTGTCAGAGGGCTTTCACAGACCTCAGGAGGTTTAGTTATTTGGCCAGGCCTAGTCTCTTATCAGTAGTTGCCATGGCAGCATGCAGGAGAGGTGAGCTGCTGATTTATATCATGGGTGTCTGTTGTGGGATGATCCTGACAGAATAACAGAAAACAGAAAAACAGTGCTGATAGAAAGGTTAGACATTTGCCTGGTACAAGGTGCAGAGCATGTTTAATAATGTGTGTCTGCTGAACACTTGATAGCAGTTCATGTAGGTTAAATAGTTCCATGCAATTTCTGTACCATAATGCCTTAATTCAAAGTCTTGAGTTTGTTTACGGGATACAGCAATTTTTAATGTTTTAATGCATCATTCAAAAACACATTTTTATATATTTTACACTGTTCCACCTCTTTAATCTTTTTCAAAGGTTTAGGTTAATTGACAACATCACACTTCTACAGTGTCGCTTTATCCAGCCATTCATTGTAGTTCAATGCTAAGAATGTTTCTGAGTTGGTTTCATTTTTCATTTTTCATAGGGTTTTCATTTATGCAGCAAAAGTATGTTTTAGTTGAACTTAACTCTTTTGTAACAGTTTGCTTTCATTAAGATTAGCTAATGCGTTAGCTAACATGAACTAACAATGAACATATATATATATTGCAGCATTAACTAATCTTTTAAATTTTAATGCAAATATCTTAATTGTTCATCAATCAAGTTCATTTTACCTAATGTTGACAGATGCAAACCTTGATTTGAAAATATAAAGTGCTGTATTAGGTCGTAAACAAAAGCAAACTTATTGTAAAGTGTTTCCCTTTAATAAGTTTTAGATGTATTACAATACTCTTTTTAGCCCTTTTAATTCCTTTGTAAATCCTTTTTTTTGTTCCTTATATGAGCGTGGCCTCACACTCATATAAGAGCCCTCACTAATTTCTTCCATACCCATAGACACATGTTTACTTAAGCAGCAGCTGTACTGCCAGGTTGTTCCAGTGAAGGTGGGGAGTTTTAAGGATCTCTCTTACATAAGCTCTGTTTGCTTGACTGTGGTGGCAGCTGTAACAGGAATGCCTAATGTGGTTATAATTAATGACTGGCACTAACTCTTTTTGAGCACCATGCAGGCAAGATTCATTACTGAACCGCCAAAACCAAGCCATGACAGTTTGGAACCTGCCTTTTCAAAACAATGCGTTTTCCACAGACTCCGAGCCTGCGGGCAAAGTGATCCCTGCCCCCAGGAGAAGCTGGCCTGCAGAAAGCTGATGTTCATTAATGAGCTGAGTGCTAAATTCAGTGATGAGGGACTGAAAGAATTGTCATTACTTTTAAATTGATCACAGAACCTGAACTAAAGCCTGGCTGCTGGAATTCGTGAACAGACTTAAAATTAAGCGGAACTTTGTATAGTTGTGGAGGGTTAAAGGAATGGTAATTTTTGCTTGGTACTGGGCATTTAGACCTCACATTGACCCACAGATTGTTAACTGATGTGAAGTGAATACAAATGAAGGGACTAATTAAATGCACAATATTCAACATCTAAAAGTCCTTCTGTGTAACGAGGGTTCATGTTTTTGAAGACACATTTAATCAAAACAACCAGTCTTAAGTTTTCTGCTCCATTTCTTTATTTACTACACAAATAAAAGTGCTGATTTATTAGGCAGATCTCATGTCTTCACTCTGTTAAAGTGTATGTTCGCTTTTTTATTTTTTTTTCAATACTTTTTTTGTATTGTTACAAAGTGAGTTAAAAACAGTACAGTAGTTTCAATAGTTACAGTACAGTACAATAGTATTGAATTACAGTACAATAGTTATATTTTCATTCATGTATGTCTACATGAATGAAAACGAATGTTTTCTCTTTCTCCAAGTTACCTGGACTGAGTAATTAAAGTTTATTTGTCAAAAGTCTGCCGGGTAATAGGTAGAACAACATCAACACAGTGCACAGAGCATGTTGCTCTTTGTTGATCGAACTCTCTAAATTTGTAGTTTTAACAAAATTCTGTGAGATGGCAAAACTCCAAGTGACTCTGGCTAATTTCTTAGTGCAGGTAACGCAGAGAAAGTAAACATTTGTTCATTTACATGTGTTTTCAGGTTGGAAAACCGAAAATTGGCAAACTGACACTGTAGACATTTGCGCACCTGAACAGTCAAACCAAACTCTTGACAACACTCCAATTATATGGCCCTCATAGATGGGTTTAAGCAATGGCATTATAATGTGTAAACCTGTGCTTCATCTATTACTTTAAATAGAAGTTGTCTTTGGATTCAAACATTGCCTTAGGATCTGTGTTTTGTGCCCTTGTTTGATTGTGAATATCACACCTGCGTTTGTTTTATCTTAGCATGCATTCTTTTTTGTTGTTGACATGGTGCACTGTAAAGAAATAAAGGCTAAGTGGGTGATGAACAAATGGTTAAAAATCAAACATAGCTGTACTCTGAATACTCTCTGTGTTGTTACCTGTTACCGCCCATTGAGGCAAACAGATGTGAATGTGGTATGTCTGAGGCTAAAAGTAAATCTGTTCCCAGAGCTCTGCAAACATTAGGCTCACAATGGGGACCTATTAAACACCTGGTCTACTCTCCTGTCTAAGTGTGCAACGGGTCTCTAAAAACCTTTTTTGCGAATCTCAGCTAAAATGTGTACCTGTTATTTTGTTATAACTACAATTATTGACCACCTTATTTTTGATAACTTATTTTTCTTATATTTATCTTTATATTATATTCTTATTTATATTATTAGACTAAATTTCAAGTCAACATGACTTATTTTGAATTCCCAAAATTGTTACTTTAAATGTGACACTTTGAATGTGACTAAAAAGTAGGGCAGAGCTGAATTATGTTGGGAATTGATAGAATTTAAAGAACAGACAATCATCCACAGTTTGCAGTCAGTTGTAGTAGACTCCCTTAAGTCACTGTTGGGCAGTTAAATGCACTATAGATTGGTGAAAGGCTTATGAAAAGAGATGCAGAATTAAAGCAATAAATATAGACTTATTAAAGGTCATCATTTATTGAAAACCTTTTTGGCTGTATGAGTAGAATAAGGGGCATGAGCACATAGGTAAAAAGTATAGCTACACTTTACCCCTGTTAAACATATGGGACCTTCCCCAGCTTCCCCACTGACTTCCATATGTATACTTAAAATGAATCAGTTGTGGTTGACTTTTAAGTGAATTTGTTTAAAATGTGGTTCATGAAAGATGCATAAACATCAATTTTTTTCTAAAGAACTAGAAAACAGGCAGTACATTACAGTAGGTTTTTGCCCTTTTGCTAAGCGCACCGTATCAAATATTCACTCATGATGGCAAAAGAGATAATGGTACACTGGAATGCCACCGAGCCTGAAACCGCAGCAGACCCAGTATCAAATAAAATCAATCTCTACTTAAAATGCCTAAAAGCTACTTCTTAAATAACAGGGCAAAGTATGGCACCATTAACAGATTCTTTTGCATTGCCCACATCGCTTGACTTGAACATATGCCCAAAGCTAGAATAGAGAATGAAGAAAGCTTTTAAGGGGAGTTGAAAGACGAGCAGGGAACCATTACAAAAGGACTCCGTGAATAGAGTAGGAATGACTGGCAGTAGTATTCACATTTGTGTGCTTGTCTTCTTGTACTAATACACTGAATAGAGTAGGCCCCATTCTTTGTTTTATGTCTTGCTTTAAACACTATAACTTGTATACATTATATTATATTAAACATTAAATATATACATGTTTTATTTATCTTTTAAATTATTATTCTTATAATAATAATTTTGTACAATTCATTATTGTTAATGGTGCTTGCTAGGTCAACCATATGTCACTCATTACTCAATTTCTATACAAATTTATTATATAAACCTATAAGTATTTAACGTCAGCATGTAACTTGTTTGCATTGTTTTTGAACTAAACAGGAATTGTGCTTGCTTGTTGATGAGGTGATGTGTATTTTTCCTATAATCTAAACTTGACTAAACTGGTTTTGATTAGACAATATTTCAGACTAAGAACTAAGAATATTTATTAAGAATTCCCTGTGTTATGGTGTTCGCCATCTTTGAGTTTTACTTTTGTCTCTGTCTTTATGGTTACAGCTAGTAATTTGGTTATAACCAAAAAATAGTAGTACTGTGGCTTGAATTCACGGTTATAAAAAAAGTTATAAAGACTTCAGTTAAAAAAGAAAGTATTTACAAGTGCCACACTTGTAAGCTGATATGTAGTATCAGTCAAATATAATCATAAGATTAATAATAATAGTATAATTCATAATAATAGTAAACTCTACTAACTAATAAAAACTACTAACTTTGTGTTGTGACTAAAGATAATTCAAAATATTTTCAATACAGTCAACCTGTGCCTAGATTTTATGATTTGTTGTTTTTTTAAACAGTAATTTTCAGCTATACTGGGCTCAGGTTGCCTTTTATTATAATTTAGTCCAAATCGTCAATTTAAAACGTTTTCATAAAATTGTCATTTTCTAATAATACAACAATGTAATAACATATATTTTAAGATTGTTTCACAATCGTTTCATGAGACTTTCGGCTGGTACATTATAAGACACACCTGTTAGTATATATATGGTGGTCAACCCCAAACACTGACTCTGTGAATGAGAGACCGAGACTTTGAGGGTGGCCTCTTTTAAGTTGGTCTGTTTCTTTGCAACTGCATGGAACTACACTGAAACACTTGAAACACAACAGCAACTGCATAGCAACACTGGCATTGGTTGTATGGGCAAGCACCTTTTTGTGCAACAAAACTGTTGCTCATTAACATCATGTGATGTTGTTCCAAATCTGTTTCTCAAAACTAAAGTGTACTTTTTTTTTGGTGTGATGATCCATCACCAGATTCTGTTTTTTTTAATGCATTCCATTACATGAAAAGACATGCTGGTCCACAATATTCAATGGTTGTAAGTTCCTTTTGAAGGATTCACAGAGGGTTGGGGGAAAATGAATGGATGCGGTAACTGACACATCCTTTGTCTGTTGCACGGTTGAAACCCTCTGAAAATATTCCCTTGGTAAAAGACAAAATTGTGAAAAATAATTTTTTTAATCTTTAATTATAATAATCTTTCATATTTAATACCCTTATAGAGCCGCAGGGTATAAACACTCACAAACCATGCCTGAAATGATGCAAGAGAGTATTTCTGTGTAGTAATTGTAGTTGATCCCACACTGGGCTGTAATGTTTCACAGGTCAGAGCTCTGACTGGGGGAGTTTTCTGCCTACTGTTTACTGTGTATAAGGCCTGTTTTCCAGTCATCTAAGTTTTGACACCCTCTACTTTTTCCACTAACTCCCTGTCACCCCTTTGCCCCATGTAGTTCAGTTTACCACGATCATGTTCGTGGAAGCTACATGAAGGGTAACTTTGAAATGCCACAGTCACATCTGAAAGTAGTTTTGTCCCAGCACTCTGGGTCTGCCTGCCTGCCTGGTTGCTAGCTAGTTTCTCTGTTACTTTTAGTCCACACCTGTTTGGTATTACACTGATTACACTCCTGACCATCTGTGACAGAAGAACTATTGCAGACAAAAAACTCCAATATAGCTAACATGCTGACATTCCTGATTATAATGAAACTACAGATAAACAATGAATTCTGCCCTGGCACTCCTTATTCTGTCCTGCCACTGTCGTTAGTGATTGAACACTCAATCACACACCTCTGTGTGAACACTCCATAGACTTTGCTAGCTACACATTGTGTGAACATTTGTAGATGGAACTGTGGCTGATTGGCTCATGTAGGAGCGTGTGTGGTCACTGTCAGGTTCAATCCGCAATGTTTTTTTTTTTTTTGCTGTTTTCTGCTTTTCTCACAGCACTGGCATATGCCCAGTTTCATGCTAAAACTTGCTAGCATGTTTTTTAGATTATCTTTTCCTCACTTAGTTGTACACTTGGATAAAACATCCTATTATGGAATGTAGTGTTTCATTACATTTTGTAAAACCTCACTATTTCTGATGCATTGACCACTGCTTCAAAATTTTTACATTATAACATTTGTAATTGTATTGTTTAATCTCTCTGTATTGCATGGATTCATGCAGACAAAGCTTTCACATGTTGTGTGTGTTGGCTTTGACTTTCATGCATTGATTTGGGCACCTAATTTACATTATTTACATTGTATGAACAGTATACGATGTGGTGAATTTTAGTGTGTAGGCAGTCAACACACTGTTTGGAAAACACTGGGTGGTGTACATTCAAAGGGCATTCTTGTATTCAAATATAGATGGATAGAGCGGAAACCGAACGCAGGGCTCTAAGACATTTTAAAGTTGAACTATTTTTACCGTGTAGTCTTAAAAATACTACAAACCAGAAACTAGACACAAAAAAATAGCCAAAGTCTCAAAGGACAGACTTGCAGACCAACTATTTCTCCTTACTTGTAGTGTACTTGACCTAAATTCACATCCCTGTTAGGTCTGCTGATAAATGTATTGCAGCCACTCTCTCTTACCTTCTATTCAGTCTCGGATCTTGGCTGCTTTTGGATATTGTGGATAAACTAGACCTTGACTACAGGAGATTCTTTGTTCTACCTATGCTTACCTCTTCTCCTGGCTGTCACATTTTGTTCCACCTTTCTAAAGACAGAAATGTGATCTCCAAAAGCTAAGGTATCCAAACCGCAGGTCTATATGTTGGTTGTTTGGTAAGGGGGGCGGGATAATGTATGTCTGCTAGTGATGACATGAATGTTAATTGCTTTTCCATTCATCTGTTGTGTTTGATTTCAGCTTCATTCTTTGTACTCTGTGTTCAAAACAAAATAGCCCTGTTTTACTTGAATCCCAGACCACAGTTAAAAAACCACAAATTCTTACTCCGCTTTGAAGTAGTTACATCGTAAGTAGTACATTTTCAGTTCAACTTCTCAGTCATTTTGCAAGCATAGATCAATGGCTGTAATTTTTGTGGCAGTAGTATTTTGAGCATAAACATAAAACGTTACAAAAATCATTTAAACACTTATTACAGTACTGGTACTGTAATGCCAAAAGGCAGACATAAAATCTAGAAAAATGTCATTTAATGCTACATTGTATACATTAGTTACACTGAAAGTTCTGCTTGGTCTTAAAGTCAATTTAGGAAATTTAAATTCTTTGTTCAACATCTGAAACTTAATGTTGAAATCCAAATAGTAATAAAGTGAATGGTGCATAAATTGAATATTGGTGTAATAACATCAGCTCATGAAGCAGGTTGTTTTGAAGACTTTAGGTGCATGTCTGTGGACATTATAGCACCTGTTGTTTCTTGACCTACTTGGCTTCAGGTTCCAAACAAGCTTTTAGCGCCAGAGTAAGCAGTTTATTTCTGGCCTGAAACCCTATTTTCTGTGATGACATCTCACAAAGTGATGTCACCTGCCAGGAACCTGCACTGCACCAGTGTGAGTGGAATAAAGCTATGTGATTTCTGTAAGCACATAGGTCTCTTTGCCCTTTCCATCACATGCACAGCTTTAATAAGTCCATCTTTCTTCTTTCATGTGGGCTGGATTGAGGATAGCTCAAAAATTGCAGCTTTGTTAAACTCTTCAAGCAAGAGCTACCAATATAATGCTTTATGAAGTTCTTACCCTGTAGACATGTTTTCTCCCAGCTCTTTGCTTTTTAAGAATAGCGCTAACAATTCTACCATGAAAGGGGTTTTGAAGCTATATAATGCCCCCCTCATGGCAGTGCTCTTTAAAGGTTTGGTATTGAAGCAAGCGGAAACCACGGGTGAGAGCATTTTTCTCAAGTGATGTGGTTAACCACAGTTCTTTTGAAACAAACTTGTTACTTGAGCATAAAGAAAAGAGGTTAAAAATGGTCCCACAGAGTTACAAATAAACAAGTCTGAGAACACAGACTGCGCATATGCTGTAAAAGACCTATTCTTGTAGTAGACCAGCTTTTCACTTTATGCCACCAAGAAACTGTTTTCAAACATCTTTTGTGGAACATCTTTTTGGTCTTAGGGTTAAACACACGCACCCCATGAACTTCAGTGGTCTTTTTCTCCAATGTTCTCTGGGCTCAGTCCATGATTGAGCTAAGACGTCGTACTCCTGCAAATTCTTGTCATTATATTACCATATAAGGGCTGATATTGAGAAAAATATTGAATTTGGATTGGGAAATTCCCTCTTATTTTGGGATGGTGCAGCTTAATGGTACAGCTACTTTTAGTTGACATTGTAAATCATAGCCAGCAGTTTTTTTTTAAATTACTTGTTTAGCTTCACATGTTTTTTGCATAAACATTATTTTAAATATGTTGTATTCCACAGCATTTTTAAAGACCACCACCATTGACCATTGTGTTGCTAGGTGATGCCGTGTTAATTAGCTTATTTGTGACATCATTGTATGTTGTTTGCTTTCTGTTTCTGTTACATACTGCATTCTAATTTAACTGAATGTATAATAAAGCTGTCCCATTTACATACATTGTGTTTCCCATTAAACAACCCATTAAACAACCCATTAAATTTATGCTAACTAGCAGTCACATCCCCTAAAATAAAATTCCAAAAATAGTTAAAGAGCAGCTTTGCAGTGATATTGGCTATAGTCCATATTTTTTGCCTTACATGGCAAACAATGTCTGTCTGGATAACGGTGCATATTTACAGATAAACTAATGTTCATGTGTCCAAACAATCTGTATTAGTGACAGTTGCTTAGAAACAGTGTTTTGTACTCATTTGTTCATGAGTCATCTGCCATACAGTCAATACAATAGATGCAGAGAGAGGTCATCCTGTGCCATTAAAGCAGGACATTGTGCTTGTCTTAAGGGTCAAAAATGACCTGTAACTGTTTTAAAACCTAGACATATACAGAGTTTGTGATGAATGATCAGGCTGTGTCTTCATGTTAAATAGATTTAAGGATTGAAATTAAATTTATCTGCCTATTTTAGAGGTTTAGTGAAGGCAGGTCGTTTTTGCCCTTAAGACAATTAGTATACAGAATTCTAAGACCACACAAGCAATTAATAAGAAACGTTGTATTTGCATTAGGAACATCATCTCAAAAAATGATTTCATTTCATTTGCTTAGTGTAAATACTTTAATTAGTCAAATACTTTAATAAATGGGATTTGATTACGAGAGGCTGAAATGAATATGCTGTAATTATATCATTTTCTAAATATAAATAGTAATATTAATATTATAACAACAATTATATTGTTAATATTATTGTTAAATATTAAGCAGGATAAATTATATAATCCATTTATCACCTGCATGATTGACACCACAAAAAGTTTAGCCAAAAATAACATAGCGCTGTTTCATTTGTATGTTCTAAGAAACCCCTTCTTAGAACATACAAATGAAACAGCGCTATGTTATTTTAATAATACCCCAAATACCCCTCTTGCTTATATTTAAGCAGTCTAACAGTCTCTGTTAGACTATCTCTCTGTTAACAGTCTCTCTGTTAAACTGGCTCCAGACAGCCGTGGTGGGGCCTTCCAGTCATGATAAGGTTGCCCCAGGGCATGGCGAGAGATTTCAGCTGTCAATCAAATTCACACGTCCCTGGAGCTCATTTGTGTGAAAATCAGCCTGCAAGTGCAATATCAGCCTCGCATTCGGCAACACTGCCTGTCTCTGAATGCTAATTGTGGGATAGAAGTAGTATAATTGAGAGCACAGGTGTGCTCTGCTGACTGGTAGAGAAAGGCTTTTCAGGTTGAGTCTATCTCAGGAATGCAGCCGGGAAAGGAAACCCTGTTTAGATTACAGTGTCTTTAGCCTGAGGTATTAGAAAATGGAGGCCAGGCTGGGGAGAGCTGGGTTGTTTTGCTTTTGACAATGGAGGAAGGTGAAGACCTTAAATGTAAACATACTCTACTTGAGGGTTTTGCCTTCACTCTAAAGTGGAGGTGAGGACTAAGGATACTGCTCTCTGCATGAAGGGGAAAACCTTTCCACGTGGTTTCTAAATGGAACAGGGGAGGGAAAAGGAATGAGCTGCGGTCAACACTTGGGCGGCAGCCTTGGTAGTTTCATAGATCTCACAAACTTAATGGGAAACATTCTTCAGTCTTGGCATGAGCACATGTGCTTGTACTAACTTATGTCATCCTGATCGGAAATTGTAGTCATATTTCAGTGCCAATATTGGCTCTGTTTTACCATATAATGCACTGATTCCCAACCAGGGATACATGGATTTACTTGGGAAGACTTTGATTTTACTTTAAGCCTGAAAAGGTATTAGTGCTAGTTATCACCTTACATGTATTGTTCACATTTAAGGAAAATGAGTGTAATGTGAATTGGCACAGTTACTGGTTTGTGTTGAAAGGGTATTAGTAAGGCTACCCAAGACAAAAAGAATTGGGGAAACTGATATCATTTATATAAATTAAGCTTCCTTTATCCTCCAAGGAAGTTAAACTCTTTCATGTAGTATGTTGCAGACAGTGATTGGTCACCACACTGAAAGAATGTATGTTTTCCTCCCTCTGGTATGATGTTGTTGTCATGGTTTCTTCCTGCGCCATATACTTCCAAGCCCTGTAGAATACATCAACCCTAAATGAGTGCAGGATATTTTGAAATACCACAAAAGTTCATCTGGGTGCATAACTGGAGTCTGGCAGTATGTAACTCTGGTTTATATCATTTTCAAAGAAGGGTGGTTGCGTATAAGTCTATTTAAATGCTGATCGGGTTTATCACCACTCTCTGCAGGTCTTGATGCTGAGCTGTACTATGTGAGGGATGATGTGGTCAATTATTATGCCCTGTCCTTCATTCTGCCTGTGCCCAGTGACACCAACAGCCTGCACTTCACTTGGCATTCCAGCAGCAAGGTTGACATTGTTTATTTGATGTAATCTTTGGTTGACTCTGTCACAGCAATGGCTTGTTTAATGTGTACTTTTAAAACAGTGTGTTAAACTATAATGAGACAGACTTTCTCAATGAGAAATTAGTGTAATACGTAATGATTTTATTTAATCATTTAATGTAATTAATATGTATATTAATACATAAATGATGTAATTAACCTTTTTGTTCAGCCTTTATGAAATTCAATAAGTTGTTATGCTTAGAGTAAGACAAATTTTAGTAATATCAACTTGGAAAAAAAAATGGAAAGGTACAAAAAGGTTGCTGGTTTAACTCCCAGGGAACAGTTTAAGTTTAAAACTACTGGTTTAACTCCCAGGGAACACATACTGACAAAATGTGTAACTTGAATGTACTGTAAGTCAATTTGATAAAGCGTCCGACAAATACATAAATGTAATGCAAATAGTTGAATGTCTGCTTAAGTAAAGGGCTATTCCCCCTGCAATATCTGCCCTTCACAGGTGGATTACAGGTTAGGGTTTCAGTTGGAAAACACATCAGCCATGGATCAGCCTCAAAGCAACATCTCAACCCAGGGTGAGGTTCCTCGCACCCGCTCAGGTGAGTGAAATATACATCCTGTGCCATTTCCTCTATTTTTTTCCTTCTATTTGTTTCCTGTATGTACCAAGTATAAATGCAGCTGCTTCTCAACAAAACATAGTTTCTTTACCTGAATGTGTTGTAAAAATGTTTTTTTGACAGGCATAGGTGTAAAATATAACTTGAATCTATGGCATGCATTTTATTGTCATGCAGTGTGAAAAGGTTTGGTCAACCAGTTATGTAACTGTTATATCAGCTTTAGATTAGGCTTATAATTCATAGTCATTAGGTGCCATTTGTGCACGGATCACATTTAATTACTAAAGGGCATTCGATTGGACAAAAACTAATACAATATATGTGTCATCCATATTTATAATAAAGAAAAACAAATTAAATCTGCTAAAAGATTTAACAGACATGGAATAAATCCACAAAAAGGATTAAGATTTATAGTTTGAATTATAAGACTAAGTAAAGACATAAGGGTAACCCAGGTGTCAGTAAGTATAATATTTGTGTTTCTGTATGTTTAGTGTTCCGGGTGGATCTCTTCTGCTCTGGTAAGGCTGATGGGGAGGCTGTGGTAACTGTGCAGTTGAACCTGACAACATCAGCCAACAACTTCACAGTGCTCAACTTTAAACGCAGGAAAATGTGTTATCGAAGTAAGATTTTACCTCCATCTAAAGGTCTACATGTATAATAATTTCCTCATATGCTTGTGACGTGAAACTGACACACATTTAATAATAACAACATTAGCTCTCAGTCATGTGCTTCCCCAGAGGAAATGGGCAATTAATTTATTATCTGCTTGTTTGGAGCACAAGAGACATTAGCTGTTTGAGAAGAGAAAGGGTTTGAATGTGCCCCAATATTCTCTCTCTTGGAGCATGTCGGTCAGTGAAGGTTAAAAGGATACTGTGTGTCTTACACTTTATTTGGAAGGAGTGGAATTTTACTGCACTGGCAACAACTTTTAAACCTATGTGACACATCAACTAGTTCATTTGTTTGGGTGAATGTTATATAACTTACCAGGAACATCTCATATTTTATCCCAAAAACCAAAGTCAGCAAAACATTTTCAATACTTTAAAAAAAAACGCTTTTCAATGGTCATAAAAGCCTGCATTTTCTTAAATATAAATATAATTAATTATAATTATATATAAACAAATATATGTATATATATGAATATAATTATCTTCTTATGTTTATGTGCTGTTAAAATTAAATATAAAATAGACACATACTGTTGCTCTATTATTTCTTATAGTATTTAATTATTTAGTTGATTAATTAGCCTGATATGGTGCATTTTTCTTTTTTTTTGGCTCTGTTTTACAGGAATTGAGCAGCCACAGCCCCCCAAAACCTTGCCATTCCCAAACACAACCATACAAAGAATCGACCGTATGTATCTACAATCAATCACGTAGCCTTGTAGTATATGTGGTACTATACTGAGACTACTGTAGTGTGCTCTTATAACCACTGTGCTGTTGTTTATTCTACCATTAGCGAGCAGTTCGAATGCACCCACCACCTCCACCCGCGTGTTCTACATCAGTGTGTGCGTGTGCTGCGTCGTCATCTTCCTGGTGGCCATCATTCTTGCTGTGCTACACCTGCACAGCATGAAGAGAGTGGAAATGGATGACAGGTATGTGTTCATGATTGTTTTGTTAGTTCACACTAAACCCAAACTGTCTGCTTGTTATTGATCTGTGTGACCTCTTTTAATTAGTCATAATGGCTTCCACTAGGGCATTTTATCAGGTGTCAGTCACACACGTACTTGTGTGCCAAGGCATCTTGCCTCAGTATCGGGACTTTCTCAGGTTTACCTCTTTACTGGAGAGATACTTTGTCTCCCCAATCCAGGAAGTGACAAAAATAAATTGGAATTTAATAATAATAATATTAATAATGATAATAATGGTCAAGCAAATGATGACAATTGCTTCACATTAAGTCATGATTGGATTTAATGGGTTTCAGGAAGACAGTTAAAGCTGTAGAAGTTCTAGGTGTTTCTTCTGAGACCTTAGTGTTTAACCTTTAAATCTAGTGATTAATGGCTTTAATTTGACTATTAGGCAGCACTTTACACAGTTTTTCAATGCATTGTTCAGGCCAGGTAAAACTAAGGCTGCTGGAAAAAATTATTAAAGCTGAAATGCTGGTTTGTGTCAATAAATAAACATTTTCTTAGGTTTTATTTAAGAAAGAAGAGTGAATATAATTTAATATCTGTTAATTTACTGTAAATGACATTTCACTATGTCCTGTCCATGTGTTACTAATCCTACCATAGCAACTGTTGCTGTCTGTCATTTTGTCAGACACACTTTTGCTCTTAGTCTGTGGAAGTTTTTAGTGTTTGGATTGATTTAACTGGAGCAGAAATTGTCCAACATTATGACCACATGTCTTTGTCAGGTTCTTACATAGAGCCACAACACTACACAGAGAAGATGTGCTTTATTTCTTAATATTAAAATAAGTGTTTGCATCTTTCCACATGAACAATATAACAACTTTAAAAGATAGAATTTCCAGTTAACTGTTTTTACAGTTTTCAATTAATGTTCTGTAGCTCTTGCCTGAAAAAATAATAGTAATAGAGGGTGAAGCTTAGCAAAGGGTCACTTCCGTAAAATAATCAATTTACATTGTACATCTCTGTTTCAGTGTTAGTGACAGTGGAAGCTCCCAGGGCCTTTCTCAGCCTTCCACCCAGACCACCCAGTACCTGAGGGCAGACACCCCCAACAACGCTACACCTGTCACCAGTAAGACACATTACAGCCACATTATGCCGCCTCACCTTTGACCTCAGATTAGCCACTCTCACTAACACCTCAGACAATCTTCACCCTTGCTAACCATCTGCACCCTTGTTTTAAAATGATAGAACAGCCTTCTTGTGACCTAAAATTCCTCTTTGCACCATAAGTAGGTTAAGATAAATAGCAACAGACGCCTTTTTTCTCTCTTGAGATCTCAGAGACCGGCGTGTTAAGGTTCTAAATTTTACACCTCTGGCTGCCTCTTGGTTACCAAACACACATTCCTTTGTGAAATGAGAAAATTGGGAACGAATGGTCAAATTAGCTAAACTGGAATCAGAAGGTTGGAGTAAACAGCCGTGTAAATTTCCACCTTCCAACTCCACACTGTGTCCTTAAATTTAGTATCACCGCACTGCCAGCATAAATTGTTTTTGTGTGGTCAAAGTTGTGTGTTAAGGTAACTGTTTTATATGTGTGAGTTAAAGCAGGGTGGAGTAGCTAAACTATTCAAGTCTGAGTAATTGTCTGGTTCCTGATGGTTGCTTATTTAATGTCAGTATTTCGGTATCTTCTGTACTCAGTATCTTCTGATGGATTATCATGGCCTTTGTTTTTTTTGTCCAATCAGATGACACACCATGTCAACTAAACAGACATTGTAGCTGAGCATATTCATTATGGCCAAAAAGCAAATTATAGTTGTTGCAATAATCACTCTGAACTTAACTTTTCTTAGCCATCAACTATTAAACTAATGCATAGTCAAATCAACCTATAGACTACAGAAGTCTAATTAAAACATCCATTATTTTTTACATCTGTTTTATATAAAGCTTTAAAGACTAACAAACTAATGTTTGTCTTTATAGTGCTGTCTGTCTTAAAAATAAATCCCAATTGTTTATATATTTTGCTTTTGGTATTCATACATTTGTAATGTCTGTATACTTTTTAAAGTAACTGTTAAATCATGTCATATCATGACAATATATCTGATATTGTGTATGTGTTCCCCCATACACAAAAACTGCCTTTGAAATAAGCTCCCATAAATTACTGTGCATTGTTGACGTTACGTGTCATGCAGGCTGTGTTCTCTTATTGTGTATATCGCCTCCTAATGGTCATACATGCTTGGTGCGCGGTGTTTCAAACTTATGCTACCCGTTTTCTTGTGTTCCTTGCTTCTTTTTGTGAAATAACTACCACCATCTATGTGCCATGATTATCCATCCTTTTCTCTCTTCCTATTTCTTTGTTTCTGTCATCCTGTTCCCCCTCCACTTGTTTGTTCATCCATCAGATGCTCAAACTGGCTCTGCTCCCATGCTCCAGCTTGCAGGTGCCTCGTTCCCTCACCCCGGTGCCTCCTCAAATGAAACCAAAAGTAAGTTCTTCTTCTGTGTGGCAGATAGAGTTACACTAAATAAACAATCACATTTTCTCTTTAACCCGTTTTCATCACCATCACTATTGTTTTGTTCCTGTTCATCTATACTGAACATCCTTACTGTCCATTTGATTACAGTTGTACATGACAGTCATGCTCACATGCCTTGAGTCATTAAACGTCAAGCAAAATTAGATATAGAAATAGAAATAATCGTTGTATTGCATGCTTGCTCTTTAGTCACCTTGTGCTGTTAGTATTGTTTTCTACTCAGCTGGAAACTAAATTAATGTTACTTTATATTTCAGCAGAATCCACATCCATTTATTGATTTTAGTGGTCTTACTTTTAGTTAATGTTGCCTTATTGGAACATTTTCAGTTAATAAAACAAAAAGAGTAATGTTTTGATAGTAAGCAAGCCTTTTAAATGATAGTGTTCCACATTAGGTGGGAAAAGATTTCAAATCGGGCCTTTAAAACAATGTAAACACACTTCTTCAGTTAAAACACATAAGGTGTTAGCGGTCTTATTGTACTTACCCAAACATGACCACATGGGGGCAGCATTACGTACATTTGTGTGGGTGGAGAAGTGTAGCCTGAATAAATCATTGCTCCCTCTGTTATAGCAATAGAACACAGGCTGGCTGTGGTGCTAGTGATAATTGATTTTTTTTTTTTTGCTTTTTGTTCCGTATTTGTTAAATTGTAATAACTATAATGTAGTGGTTGCCACCAGGCAGTCATTTAAAAATAAATGAAATATTGCAAGTCCACAGCATAAGCAGGTTACTTGAAAACCATTAGAGGTTTGTTTTTGTCTGTGTCATGTACTGGGTCAACAGTCTCTCGTTTTTACGGTAAACAAGTGTATCCACAGTCTTTGTTTTAGTAGAATAATTTTGAGAAATTGCAAGATTTGATATTTGACTTGAGATTCAATAGGAAGCAAAACCTTTAAAAACAAACACAATCCAAGTTGTCACATCTTAGCACCAATGTTTTATCCGGATACACAACCAACCCAACAGACATATTTACATTTGTGCACTTGACATTGTCTTTTGTGGCATGTGTATTTTAAAGTACACTATAGCTTATTGACGGAATAAAACAACCCATTTTCTATAAACATTTAATACAATTGACTTTGTACAATTGACTGATAAAATCGCTTACACACCAAAAACATGTTGTGCAAGAATGAATTGTCAGAGCTGGAGTTCTTGCTCCATTGATAAGAGCACAAGTCTTCTATTTGTTTAAATGACAGCAAACCTTTGTAAAAAAAAATAGTTTAACAACATTGCTTTTGTGATTTTTAAGTCCTGCAGGTAGAGACAAATAGCTGGCATTAAACACAACCATTTTAACCATGTTATTAATAGTACATTTTTGTGTATTTTTTTCCACATATATGTGTGTGATTTCAGGTTATCCCTCACTGCGGATAGAAAAGAATGACCTGAGGAGTGTGTCGCTCCTTGAGGCCAAGGCAAAGGTCAAAGACATTGCCATCTCCAGAGAGAGAGTAACACTCAAAGATGTCTTGCATGAAGGTATTTGCTGTTTGACAGGCCATCCCACACCACGCATTCACATAGATGCTATAGCCTTGATTTCAAAGTAGTCTTTCTAAATACTTTCTAAGTATTCTTTTCAAAACATATTAGTTTCTAAACACATAGATGTTCCTAAAAACAACTGACTTCATTTGAAATTGCAACATGGCAAACACATCATTTGTCTGTTCGGCCCGAGGTTAGACACACTTTCCCCTGTGAAATAATTTTGTTGGATCACACAAGAGCAGTGCTTTAATGGGAAATCTCCACTCAAGCAGTTAATCGGAGCCCAGAGAACTCTCTGCTGGGCCTCATGCCAGCACAACTCCAGGCCTACAGTACACAGTTGTTGGTACAGATGCCATTAGTCCAATTTTCCATAAAACATACAAGATACTCTTCAAGAACCTGCATAATTTGGCTTGTGCTTTTGCTACATCTCGAAGCCATATTTACCTGTCGTAACATCTTTGTTCCATCAGATTTGTTCCATTTCCATTGTGTACATCTATACACAAGCTTGATGAAACGGCTCAGTTATTTATAAGGAGTTACTGTGTTGTCTTTAACTGCTGCCTACAGTTAGTTTAGTAGTTAATCTAATTACACTTAGGAAAAGCATTTTATTAGACATTTTGGGGGTAGATAAATCTCCTTGGAGGGCCATTTGTTTTGTGTTTTATAACCAGCTTAATGAGCTTTTATTTAAGTGTTTCAAGCACACAATTCAAAGTTTATTTATTCAATAAATATTTGCAGCTAAGGACTAGAAAAGTACTTTAAATACGTAAAGGCAGGCTTATGTTTAGCCAGACATGCTTAATGTTGACTTTCATATTGCTGTAGCAGTAACAAAGCTCAATTCTTAATGAAATGAACTGTAACATACTTGCTCAACATGATTCTCTTTAAACTGTCACTGTGGCATGACAGTAGTTGACCTAAAAGAAAACTGCCACCGAAGAGAAGTTTACATTATAGAGAATTTGACATTTTACTTTCGGCACACTGTTTTAAAACCAGGTTTTGAGTGGAATGTTTTTTTTTATTTCAGTTGAGTGTTTAAATGAGCCTGTTCTTGTGCATGTTTCAAATTGTCTACATTTTGTAATGAAGGTACATTTTAAGTGTCTGGTTTAGTGCAGGTGTTGATTGACGCTGACTTATGTCAGTGTATGACCTGAATGTAGTCTGAGCGAGCTTTGTTTAGCACTGAGCAACTGTTATTAGTTCCTGCAAAGTGGATGTTAATTCCAGATCTAATTCCAGTCTATGCCATTGTTAAAGCTTTGACAACTTTGCCTCTTCATTGTTAGACTGCATGTGTTTTTAATTAAAACTTGGGGCCATTAGTTTTTAGTACAGAACTTGTTCTGAAAACTTTACGTCTTAGAACATTTTGCTCTTGGTTTCTTGGCAAAACGTAAGCAAATGTTAAAGATATCTTCCTACTGAGAAAACTTCCAGCGCTCCGTCATAAGTGGGAGAGTGCTGCAGTCACTTATCACAATTTACTTAGTTACTGAAAGGCATTACTGAGACATAGCAGGTTGCACAATTATTAATGCAATGTTAACCCTGTTTTTATGCAAGTTCTGCATTTTAACTAAAAACACCCACAGTGTACCGGAAACATTCTTTTGTTCAGTATATTTGTTCTATAGCAACACTACCATACTGTATCGTAAAATACTACCAAAGTTTAGTAGAAATTCACTGTTTTTTTGTGCAATACCAGAAGCACAAGTACTGTTTTGGGCTACGTGCAGTACATCTTTCTCACAGATATTTAGTTGCAGCGCTGCACTAACTGGATGAATCTTGTGAAATCTGCCACATTCATACTTGTGCTACTGATTAAATTAAGGGGTGATCTTGAGCATATAAACAAGGGTTATAGCAGACCAGACCTCTGCATCGGCAAGCTGAAATAAAGTGGCATGTTTTCACGGCAAGAGAGAGAGGAAACATGTTCAGCTAAAGGGCAATGCTGCAATCGAAGACACCATCTACCATTAGTAATACTACCCAAAGTTAAGTTACTTATAAGTCCAAGGCTCTGCAAGAAACACCAACCCGTCACATTCTCAGGTGACATTTGAGCCTATAGAAGCTTTATGTTATGGAGAAAAGGCTGCAGAACAGCAGTGGAAGGACAAGAGGCTGCCCTGCGCCTGCTGCTAAAAAGCATGTTGTGTTCATTCTCTGAGGTTGTTCTGCATACCTGTTAAGACCTGCTGCAGGTTTCACTATACAGAAGTTTGGCCTTGATGACATACATGCTTTTTCCCAGAGCTGCAGTTGGCTAGAGCTGCATGCTATAGCTAAAATAATAAAAATAAGCTGAAAATAATAATCAATATCTGTCAGCCTTGTGAGTATATTTAAGATACGTCATACGTAAACTCTGCAAGGCTTTTGTCAAGAGGACAAAAGCCACGTAAAACCTTTAGTGGTCTGAATGTTGGCACAACCCAATCTGTGATGCAGCATTAAGTTTTTAAGTTTAACAGCTGGTTCAACAGGAATTTGTTTTACAAACACTATAAGCACTTTCACTACTGAAGTTTAGTTAGTAGTGACGCAAGGATGGAGTGTGAAATTTGTCTGACACACTCTTTACTAGCCAAATGTAAAGTATCATGAAGAACAAAATATTTACAATGTTTCTTTGTTTTATTTTGGCTGAAATGTCTATTGCAGTACACTGTATTACTTACACTAGTAAAGTACATACATTTGCAGTTAAGCTTCTTTTTAAGTTGTCTATTTTATATTTAAGTGTCTGTTTTGATCTTTAGGAACCTTTGGCCGCATATTCCATGGAACCTTGCTTGATGACAAGGACCCCAGCAAAGAGAAACAAGTCTTTGTGAAAGCAGTGAAAGGTACATCCTCTAGAACACCCTTGTGAACAATATCATAAAATCAGCCATTTAAAATTACTTTCCCAACATCCCGAAAGCTGAAATATCCTATATGGAAAATTACTTTGGAGATTGTGTGTGGTAATAAGCTGCTTTTAGAAAGTTGTGATTTAAAAAAAAATGATGCATTAAAATGAACACCTACACACTGTAATGTATAGTATGACAACGGTTTCTGAAGAATGATACACTTAAATGTCAAGAAAAATGTCTTCAGTTCGTTCAGTCACACTGGCCCCCCCCTCGTTTGACCTTATGCCCTGTTTACCCAGTGCAGGGCTGGTGCCACCCACCAAACAATGCCGCTGTACCAGCCTTCCACCGTGCCAATCTGTTCGGTTTTCCCCAGCCCATGCCCAAGGGATAGGAAACAATACACTTTACGCATATGCACTAAGCATCCGTCAAAAGCTGTGCTTTGAGATAAAACCAGACCTATGTGAACTTGATCGCAGAGTGTTTTCTCAGTCAGAAATATGTGAGATGCTGAAATAAGCTGTTGGGGTGCTTTCAGAGCAATGCGACATGGAAGATAGAGGGTTATTTAGAATGTTTGTCTAGCTTTTAGAAACAGAACTTCCCAGACAGATCCATACTCAGTAAATGGACCACATGTCTCTGTAATTTGACAAGTTGTATAAGAACAGTTTCCATCAGTTATTTGATTTATGGCTGTGAGACATTCTGTGTTGGAGGCTTACCTATAACATTTCAGTTGCAATTCAGATTTGTCTCAGGTTTGGGTTTTTCAAGGTTGCATCACAAATCGCTGAATGTATATTTGTTCTTGTATTTGTCGACTCAGATCATGCTTCAGAGGTTCAGGTGACGATGATGCTGACAGAAAGCTGTAAACTACGGGGGCTTCACCACAGGTGAGTCAAATGCATCTCGCTTTCTGCTTTCTTCACAAAATTGTAAATCAAGAATTACAGGTCATTAACCTGATCGGTATTGTGAAACTACAAGCCTAAACACAAAAGCACACTTGCTCTTTTTACTCTCTGTGACTAGACACAGTCTCACCTTGTGTTAAACCTTGTGTTAAAAGCAGGTGAAGGCCTGTCAATTGTAAATGTACATGAAAGTACAACCTAAAGAAGATAATTAACATCAATAAGTAAATAATAAATTATGATAATAATATTAACACATTACATTGATGTTTAAGAAAATAAACTACAGTTTTTGTATTTTTAAATAGGTACAGAGCAATCAGTGTTAGTAATTGGTCTCCTGCATGTTACTTATCTGCATATTCTACATATTCTACATAAGTCACAGCCAGTGTCATTTGTGTAACATTATGTTTATTTCTACATTTATACCTGTATTTCAATATATATTTCACATTTATTTTCACATTGTTAACATATGGACACAGTAATAAATATATGTTCAAATGCAAAAATAATCAGAAAAAAAATAAAAAGTAGTAAAAAGCTGATACTTTAAAAAACGTATTTAGTTATTCATAGATTTCTGTGTTTTATGCATGTATATTTTACATATTTTTCATGTTCTTCATCCTACAGGTATATGTTCATGTATGAACATCTACATTTATTATCATTTTAGGATCAGTTCATCCTTATCCTGATTCATTTTCCTGATATTGACGTAGCAGCAGCGCAAACAGCCCTGAGGTCAAAGTGACTGTTTAGATTTTTCAGTTTCCCACTTGGTTGCCTATGGGATGGGCTCAGACTCGTATCCTGTCCTGAGCACTCAGAGCTTTTTAGTCACGCAGGCCTGTGCCTGAGGTTAAACAGTCAGTACAGCCCACAAACACAATTTTTCCTGAAATATTTGTGCGGAGACCAAGTATTCTTGAGGATATGTCACTTCCTGTCTTTATGTGCCCTGTCAGGAGTGTGATAGCATGTTTATTCTGAGCCTTTTTCTTAATTACTTTTTCCAAGTTATTGCCCAAATGCACTTATGCATGTTTGGCCACAGATCAAAGTAAAACATTTTGACCATCAAACTTTTTTTTTCATTTGACCAACAAGGTTTAACCTAAAGTTGTTTTTTATTGTTCTGATACCTCAGAAACCTGCTACCCATCAGTCATGTCTGCATAGAAGATGGTGAGAAGCCCATGGTCCTACTGCCCTACATGAACTGGGGAAATCTTAAGCTTTTTCTGCGCCAATGTAAGCTTGCCGAGGCCAACAATCCACAGGTAAACCAGTCTACTTATACTGATCCTTCAAGTTGGAATAATGCAGTTTCCATGTAGAATCATTACTGCTATATTGCTATTGTGTATATCCTTTCATATTGTCATCTGAATATATTCATATCAGTTTCCCAAATAAAAGCGTAAAAAAATTAACAACTAACAAAAATATTAAAAATAAACAATTAAGCTACACTTTTAACACTTTTACCCTTATTTTTAATTTTAGTAAATAGCAAAATATCAAACCAAGGGACAATATTATTTATGTATGGCACAGAATATTATTCAGTAGACAGAATAGCAATAAGATAGGATTGATTAAAATAACATTCATGTTCTGTTTATACTGTTCCTAGGATCAGAACTATTTCTACTTATAAATGTAGAAATATTGTGAAATGCAGTTTTTCTGCTTGTATGTTGCTTTGGATAAAAGCATCTTGCTAAAGACTCATCTGTGACCCATTTGAGCATGACAGCTCTAACAAATGCCCCACCACTGTGTCGGTTTCAATTGAAAGAAGTAATATACTTAATTTAGGTTGGTCTATGTATGCAAGAGGTTATTCGGGATGTTTAAATTCAGCTGACAAATACAAAGATGCCACTATTAAGGCTACTTGTTATAAATCATCCTGAGACGGCTGTTTATATAAGAGGAAGTGTTTGTTCTGCATTGTTGACCCTCTAGCAGAACACCTGGAGTGTTCAGATTATCCTACTTCAATTGCCTTCTTTAGAACAATGATTTAGTTGTGCAGATCTTGTCAACATCAAGTGAACTTTCTGTGATATGCTTTACAGTACTGCTGTGTACACAATGAAGTCTTTGTGTTTTAAAGGCACTCTTTCATTTACTCAAAGACAGAATCATATAAATTTAATTAGCAAGCTTGACAGATTTATAAAAAGGTTAAATGGATGCATCAAGCTAACAATTTTTCCCCTTCAAGACCAAGCTTGTTGCGGCAGTCACAGGCAAGATGTTACACTTCCTGTCTCAAGGCATTTTGATATATATATATATATATATATAAATATAAATATATACATCATAAACTATCCATGCTTAGGTTAGTACCCTGCATTTTGACCTAACGCTGACATTATAGGTAGGGAACCTGAGGTCTCAAATACATCTTAGATATATTTATGCTTTTGCTACCCCTTGCAAAACTATACATTTTTAACATTGACTAATTTGTGAACTGTCTAGAAGGTCATGGTAAGGAAACTACTTGCTCTAACAATTTATTTCTTTTTATCTTCAAAAAGTTGCAGATTGCAGCTTTAAAGTCATTCACTCTAAAACACTGGAATATTTAATATTTTTTTACTGTGCAATTTGGCTGTTTTTTTCCTCTTTGTACAGGTTATACTCTTATACTCTGCTGCTTATAATGTAACATTTGTTTGTGCTGTGTGTAGTGCTTTAGGTCCCACACAAGCCAAGGCAATGTTATAGAGGCTGGCAGTCATATGGATAAAGTTCCCCTCTTGCAAGAGATATGTGTAGTAGTTACGTCAATATCACAATACTAAATTGCTGTAACAAGTTTTCCACTGAACAAGCAGGAATGAACATGAATGTTAAGATGCACCTGACACCTGACACTTGTCATAGACTGCAATTATTTTGTTCTTATGTGTTGTGTATGTTTATTCAAAGAAACTAATCCATTTATAAAAGACTGTTTTGACCTTGTCAGATAACACCTTAGGTTTGTTGTTGTGTCTGACTCAGGGTAGATCACATAAGGAACATCAAGTTGACCCACTACCCACAGAGTTAATGCAACCATGTATCTGTACAAATTATGTTTATGTTCACTGAGGTGACAGATCAGATGTCAAATTCTTCCTATAAACTAAGATTCAACAGAGGAACTTGTTGCTTTATCTGTTTTCTTAAGAGGTCAACCATGACCTCAAGTGTCTGTGTGCCCACTATTGTGTTTTGCCATTCTTTTGTGTCTTTGCATTTTTGTTGCAGCACTCTTTCACTATTGAAATTGGCATTTAGCATAGCATCTTTCACTCTTACCCTACCATTGACTTGGGAAATGTGTTTTTGACCACTGCTTTTTGGGCTTCCCACACAGGCCATCTCTCAGCAGGACCTGGTGAACATGGCAATACAGATTTCATGTGGAATGAGCTACCTGGCTCGGAGAGAGGTCATTCACAAAGACCTGGCTGCCAGAAACTGTGTGTAAGTGTGGTGTAACCTCCTGTTTTTCTGTTGCTTACAGTCTCGCCCCAGTGCACAGCTGTTCCATGTTGGAATTGGCCATTAAATACAAGTTATGGTCTGTTGACAGCATCTGTGGCAAGCTGTTGATTACCACAGACAATAATTCATTTTGTAACTATAAACCAAAAATGGAAGTCTTAAAATGGAAGTCTTTAAATGGACCACACCACAATTTCCGTTCCGAGTGACAGCTTAACTCAATTTGCCCCGTGTACTTGCAACTTTTAACATGTATTTACACAATTACCAGGGTTGCAAACTTCATATGAAATAAGTTGAAAAGACATTATCTACTCAATTGTATCTGTCTTTGTAGTTAGTTTGATCTCCTGAGGTTGATAAAAGGGAATCACTTCTTTGCTAAGCAACTCATTTGTCAAGAAAAAAAGATCTGTATATACATACAATACATATATACAGATGTTTGTGGAAAGTGCTGATGGTCTTTTAGTACAGCTCATGTTCTCAATAGAGCATGTATTAAATCACTTTCCACCTGTTGGTGTTTTTGTGCATTGATCTTCTCAGGCTAAAGTAAAAGTTCTAGCACATATTTAAGTATTTAAGTTAATGTTCATGTTTTTTGTTTAGATGAGTAATGTTACAGCTTTTTCCATTAGGATCGATAACAGCATGCAAGTGAAGATCACAGACAATGCGCTTGCCCGCGATCTGTTCCCCATGGACTACCACTGCCTCGGGGACAATGAGAACAGGCCTGTTCGCTGGATGGCTTTGGAGAGTTTGCTTAACAATGACTTCTCTAGTGCCAGTGATGTGGTAAGACTTACTGCTAATCAACACTAGCTAATCAACTTAGTTAATCAAAGCTAATGCTTTTCTGTTCCCATGAAGTTCACTGGTGAAAGAATTACACCTGTTAGCATCAGTGTAATACTTGTTTAAAAACTCCTTGGTTATAGCATTTTGCATTGGGCAACTTTTTTGACGTCATGCTGTCTGCATCCTCGTGTTGTGTTCTTGCTACTGACAAGTACTGTAATCATTTCAGATACCTATAAACATGTTGAGGCCTGGTTCATCTTACAGCAGTTAACACACATTTAAATTTAATAATAATAATGTTTCCCAAATTTTCCTGACAGTAGTTCTGATATTTGATATATAATCGAATTTCAGAGCAATTTCGCAAGTCTATGTATGCTTATCAAGTCTCAACCAAAAGAGAACAAACCTTTACAAACCTATTTAGGTAGAGCAAATCATACCCAGGCATATTTTTGTCTTGAGAAATAAAAGTGAGAGGAAAATGTGTGTGTCTGGAACTGCGTGTTTTTGTGGCAAACACGTTTCCGTCCGTTGCACACAAAGTGCCAAGGAAGAATCCACCCTAGACAGTCGGGAAGTTCTGAACACCGCCTGGCTGCCTTATAAAGACACACACTGGCCAAAACCTGTCAGTTGTCTGACCTTCACAGCCCTCTAAGCTAACAAAACAATAGAGGCTGGTTCTGCCCTCTTGCCAGAAGCATTTATTAAGGTCTTGTTTATTATTACACAAGAAGCTGATGAGTCTGGAATGGAAATTCCTCCTGTTTACTAGGATACAGAGGATATTCTTAATGGCAACTGTGAAGCCTTAACTTCAGTGTACCACCCACCTAATGAAACAAATGCCAAAATCTGAAGTGAACTCTTTAGATTTTTGCACAACTCCTTTTGTGGCTTACCAACATAAACACATCAACATAGGAGACAACATCCTTTTATATGTTGCAAGAAACTGTGTCCTTTTAATGCCTAGCAGGACAGATTAAAATGTGTTCAGAGGAGATTTGCTTCTTTTCATGAATGGGAATGATTACTTTAAAGTATGTTTTGCAACCACCAAGTGTGATGCCCTCAAGCACAGGCATGATTTTACAGTACTTTGACTGTTTGCGTTTTCTAAGACATCCCTTTAACAGTCAAACGCACACACACACACATGCAGAGAACTGTTTACAAAGTAATCTTACCTCACATCAAGCAGTGCAGTCTTCTAAAATTACTGATTGACATCTAAGCCAGATATGAATGACTCTAGAACGTAGTCTCTGTTGAACTTTCACACAACAACATGTTGGAGCTATAGTTGTATACATTTATAATCAGTTTGTTAATAATGTTAAACATCTTTATATATGCTAAAGCCCTTGGCGTCTTATGTCTTAGGTTTGAATGTGTCAAAAATCATTGGAATAAATCCAGATTTCCTTCTTTTGTATTACTGGAATGCTTTGTTCATGTTACGCAGCTACTGATGGCCCTAAAATGGCCTAAAGGGGGAACTCATGGCCCAAATTAAAGCTGACACCAGTGCATTTTGCTGCAGATGTATTGAGTTTCTTTGAATGATTTCACATGATTTTGTCTGTGTTGTTTTATTGGGTCATACATACCTGGATTATGTTTTTTATCTTCAGAATTAATCTTGACATCTTGGAAACCCTTGTAAAGTCAGGAATGTCTTTCTGTATTCAGATATTGACCTGTAAATCTTTATCTGCTTGTTTACTAAATATTGTTCGCCTCAGGTGATCTCTTCACTTGTTGAATTGATGGATGATGTTTCTGGTTTAGTCAGTGTGGCTTATTCAGCCTGGCCTGAGTTTTTATATGTAATTTTTCCACAGTGGGCTTTCGGAGTAACTCTGTGGGAACTTATGACCTTAGGACAAACTCCATATGTTGACATCGACCCCTTTGAAATGGCCGCCTATTTGAAGGATGGCTACAGAATAGCACAACCAATCAACTGCCCTGATGAACTGTAAGTGTTTGCCTGGTAATTTAAACATTTGTCCTTTTTAACAGTTAATACATTTTAGTTTGGGAAATTTCATGTTGTTAAAAGTTAAAGCTGCAAAACCAAAATCAAAAACTCTGTCAATCAGCTTGCAGGGTGTACAGTTTTGTGAGGTAATCTTGTGTTCCTAGTCGATTGGCAAGGCTTGCAATTTCTCAGCAACAAATTCTTAAGTTGTGATTATTTGGGGGGTACAATTCAACCTTGTGAAAACAATGTGAAAAAGCTAGCATGAAACAGACAGTTTGAGTACAACAGTTGCTGGATCTCGGCACAATTACGAGCCAACGCTTATCGCTATCCTGCATTTGCTAGGAAACCAGAGCCATGGTGATCAAACTAGCCAGAAATTACAAAACAATAAAAACCATTGACCGTGTCAGTGACCCAAACACAACAAGATTTATTGTCTTATGTGCAGTTGCCGGAACACAGTTTAGTGGATGCAGGAAAACCTAATTAGTGTTGGATCGTAGCATAGCACTCGTTTCCCTAGAGAATAGGTGATGAATATCTTTTTTGCAGTATGCCTGGTATATTGGAAGGCTTGAATAGAGCTGGAGCGATAAGGTGATCTTTCACTCACGCCTGTTTGATTTGTTGCTACCAAAAGTAACCAAGACCAATACGACTTCTTGACCACAAATTTTGTTCTTTGATAAATATATAGATTTATAGATTCATTATAGATTCATTACTGGCTAACGCTTACTGTCACTGTTCTGATGATAATAAATGTTCGGTTATTAATAGTGTGTTCTCTGTTTGATGTTTCAGGTTTGCAGTCATGGCATGTTGCTGGGCCTTGGATCCAGAAGAGAGACCAAAATTTCAACAGCTTGTCCAATGCCTCACCGAGTTCCATGCAGCTTTGGGGGCCTATGTCTAAACTCTCATTGGTTCTCACTCCAACCCAGTAGCACTATTCCACAAAATAAACATTAATGCAGTGCCTTACTTTATACGAAAGCTAGCCTTTTTGTAATTTTTTTTTATTTAATGTTTTATAAAATATGTCTCATTCTTGGAGGTGAATATTTTCTTTATATCACAGCTAAGTGAAGCATTAATAGCTTTTTGCTACATTAAAGAACATCCACCACTGTACACACAGTTATCTGGATTGCTGGTATTAGGGTGTCTACAGGAAGCTACTGTTCTCTTTGTTTTACAACAATAGAATCAAGAAGCTGGCTAAACAGTTCTGAAATTTAATTTTGCACACATTGAATATTGCTGTCATAGACTTCTGTACAAAGACTTCTGTAAAGACTGCAGTGAGAGTTTTATGTCCACTATATTAAATCCTGCATTTTAATCACCACTGCATTAAGATCAGTCTTGGCATGACACTTGGTACGTTAAATAGACTTGCTTAAATGACAAGATGGGAAAATGTAATTTTCTTGTTTTCAACCAATCACACACCTGGGACTAAATAGCGGAGCCCTACTGCTAGCCATAAGCTTTACCTCCATAAATTGTCATATGATTGTGGAGGTGTGGACCAGTGTGTTTGGATACTGCAAGTCAAACTGGACTTTGGTGTGAGGTTCATAAAATTCCTGAAACTTTTGATGTTTGACTGTTCTGTGTCAGAACAATACCTTCCTTCTATGTGTAAACTGTGTGAGTACATGAAAGTCACTGTGAATATTTGAAGTGTACGGCCTAAACACCATTTCAACAAATGTTTTGTTCTGAATCTGTAGGCTCTTTGTTCTATCCTTGTCATCACTTGCATGTTGATTTTTAAGGGTTTTGTGTAAACTTTCCTGAATTCATACCTATCAATTAAATGAGACCTTTAAATAAAACGGGATCTCAGTGTTCAGCATTGGTGTTGTTTTTTGACAGGGTTTAACTCAATACACAGAGTATCTGTATAGTGTTTGATCTGAGCTTATGAACTGCTTTTGTTGCCTTTGGTGTTGCAAGTTCTCCTGTGACATTTTGCAGTTTTTTCCATTTTAAAATATCCTGATGAATGCTTTTAGATCCTAAGAACATTTAGTGCAAATATTTATCTTTAGAAAGCAGCTAAATTAAAAGTGTCAGTTGGGTATCTAGTTTGTGTTCTGTCTTGACTACAGATTTGCAGAATCCACAAACAGTGTAACTTGAAGATGCACTGTTTTTGTAGCTGAATTGTTGGTCCTTTTGTGGGCTATATATATTACACTACGTCACAGTAAGCCATTTTAAACATTCAAATGTTTGTAAGAAGTGTTTTTGTGGGCATATATAGGTCTTTATATACAAATCTATTTTCTGTGTACACAATATTAACATTTGCTAATATATATAAACATTAGTTGGTTCATCTATTTCAGCTGTATACGGTGGGAGGTGTTAAGGTCTGAATTTTTTCTTGCATGCTAGACTTGGATAAAGCTGGATTTCTATAATTGCCATATATATAATGCAATAAAATCTTTGTGTCTTTGCCCTTAGGATTTTTCCTCAAAATCACACATTTGTTTTTTTTGTTGCAGAAATGCACATCTTTCCTTTTTGTTATCATCCACAGATGTACTGTAATTGTTAAAAGAATATTACCATTACTACAATGATGACATAACTATTATGATTTCTGTTTCATATGCAGATATTATCTTTGTTATGCAGGAAAAAACATCCATTGTTTTTGTTGCACCCATGAAGAGGATACAGTCTGTAAAAGTTTTCAATTTTATCAAATGCTGTAATGGAAAGTTATTGAAAATTTAATTTGTTTGATGGCTGAATGAGCTCATAGTGATAAAATAGACTGGTGGCTTAAAAAAATCATTACATGCTTGAACTATTTTTTCTTTTTTGATATTAACATTCTTTATTCTGTATAACATCATACCTAAAAGGCATTTGGTCACTCATTTTAGGGAACGCAATCGCTGCAGAGCTAGAGGTCCACTGTTTGCTGAGAGAGTTCTTACCCAATACTCACAGCACACTCTCTGTTTCTGTCAAGTTCTGAAAACCTACAAAAATGTCAAATCCAATTTATAAAGGCCAGAGGCAACACATAATTTTTTCTATGACATCATAAATGATTTACTTTCACTCTGTATTTAGTTGTAATTTAAAATTTAGAAGAAATATGAAAGATTGGTCAAAAACATTTTTTCTGTTGTGTAACTGACCTCTTCAAAGGTCACAAAAGTAAAAAAAAAACATTTAGTCTTTGCTGATGTACTGAATTAATTTTGAAAATATAGGTTGCATTATATATAGGTTGCAGTGTTTCTTTTCAATATAGCTCTTTAGTGACATCTATGTAGTTTGTTTTAAAACATTAAATGCACATACTGTAAGAACACTTTGGGGAAATGGCAATCTAAGCACTTCTAGGAAACATGCCAGAAAAGAACAATGATACAGCAATGTATGTCAGCTGGATTTGAATGTGATGTAACATTTATGGCTTGTTCAGTGGCATCAGTTGTGCCAAATGGCACTGATTTCCAAGACTATAGAACAGACAAAAAGGCAGTCATTGAACAAATACGTGTTTCTGTGGTCACAAGAGGGAACTTGAGGCCCATTAGTGAAATATTGTCAACGGGAAATTCGTAAAGTGTGACAGCAGTGTTAAGCTTGATTAGGAACAATTGTAATACAATTTTATAAGAATATATCCAGGGGTTAAAAAGTCTACAATCATTAAAGATGACTAAATTATTAATAAGTTTATGACATGTCAAGCCTTTGTAAAACTGAAGTGGAGTGTGGACATTGAATGACAATTAGCTGTTAACCTGACATGAATCTTGTCTATTTTCACTTTTACAACTAATCCCTTTTCTCCAATTTCCAGTTTTCAAGTCAGTCTGATACAGTTATGATATAGTGCTGTATCATCTACATAAACACCTTTATTATTCATTTTTCCGCACAATATTTTGACAAAATTCACTAATATTATGTTACAAGTGCATCGTGATAGGACATATACAAAGCATCTGTTTCTATACTATTTGCGTCAAATAACTTTACTCACATCCACTGTTCTTCTGTGTGTTCTGCATTCATGTATACAGGTGAATGATTACACTGCACTGTCTGTGAACTATAAGGAAAGAAGTACATGTATCTTGTGCAGATAACCATCAAAACAATCGCGCGTGGAGTAGTGGGCGGAGCCGTGAAATGTGGGCGTGAACTCAATACATGACCGATGATAGGCATATAATCCCCCATGAACGATGAGGGGAGTAGAAACGTGCCTTGCTCGTTCCTGCTGAAACAAGCCTTATAACGTGCTTCAACATTTTATAAGAAAACATGGAGATATACGCCAAAGACATAAAGAAACCCAAGTCAGCGTTATTTTGTAATATTAAGGTAAAGTAATATTATTGTTGTTGCTTTTAATTTATTAGATTAAAATCATTTTAGTTGTTAGGTTGTCAAAGTTGGTAAAAGACTTCCAATATTCGTATAATATACACTTTCGGTTACGATCTGTTACTGTTGTTTAGTTTCCATTTAGAAGACACTTTATTTTTTAATAACTGTTAAGGCAATTTAAAGTAAACCTGCTGCTGTTGTTGTTGGAGTTGTGATTGTAACTGTGGCAGTCACAGTACATTACGTTATTGTTACTATATGTTATTATATTGTCAGAAATGTTATTGTCAGAATTTTTAGTGCATTTTTTGTACTTTGAACCTCCAGTAATAAAGTTCTATGTTTATATTACAAGGACAAACATAATTCTTTAATTGGTAAAATCATATAAGGATTAAAATTGTCCTAAAACAATCCATCATCTTTTATCTGGTAAGCTTTGTACCAGAGTAAACCTGTTTACCACCATGGCTCTACATCAGATTATTAGGTACAATGTCCCTGCATATATTTTTTTATGTCTTACATTTGTAAAGCTTTAATTGTTCAACCCCTTGATAAATATTACTGCAGGTGTTTTCCAGCTAAATCAGGAAACCAACTTTGCTGATTTTAATGGTAGACATGCAGGTAGACTGTTGTGAGCCTGAAGCTGTTCTGGGGGATTAGCATTTTAGGCTGAGACCCTCGTCCCAGGGGGCAGTATGGAGATCATATGGCTTGCCAGGAGTTATGCTTAGCTGAAATTCAGCATGCAATACATTCAGGTTTTAGCTGCAAATGTTCATGGAATGTAAGGCTGTTACACAAAAAGATGGTTCTGTCTGTCAATCCTATAACCTTTAATTACGGTGAAATATTGTCTGGAGACATATTTCCTGGCCACAGACTTGTGTTTCATTTACAACTGGTGTCAAAACAATTTCAACTAGGCTTTGTCTGATGTTCATAGGTTTATTTTTGATTAATATATCTGTTTACCTCCCCAAATAAATAAACCAGCATGTTGTACTTGCACCACAACACTGGGACACTAATGTTGTTGGCTTGTTGTTCTTTTGATTAATTGGGCCACCAGCATAACAGCATGATTCTGGAATATAATGAAAGTTCATTTGGGTTTGTGTGGAGATGCACAAATCACAGATCACTCCACCTTTAGTAAATGCTGCCAAATCATCTCTGACACACCAACCCAGAGGTTGTTGGTCATATTGATGAATGAGCTTGTTGTACCTGTCACATGTGCGTATAACACGCTAGTTTCACTTACATGTAGCTATTTGTTTTTGTGTGTTTGTGGAAGTGTTTCACATCCTTTTCAAATCTGTTTAATAATTGTGAAAAAAAGCTTGATAAAAATTGGCAGTTGTTCAGAACACTTCCAACGAAGTTGAGTGTTTATAATAGCAAAGACACTTTGATATGATGCAGTAATATCTACTTTTTTTGCACTCTGTTCTACATATTTTTTGCTGCCTGAATAAGGCACAATTGTGGTGGTTATTGATTTTTAATGAAAGTGAAGTGGAAAGAAGTCTCACACACAGACATTTCAAAATAAACAATCCAAAATATCCGAAATCTGCAGTCGGTGAGTTGTTGTTCAACTGTGTTTTTACAGACCAGTGATGGATCCGTTTAAATACACCTTTAGGGCTATCGGATTTCGGTGACCCACAAAATACACTCAGATATCAACTCATGTGCTTGCAGTAAGGGTGTGAGAGTGTTGCATGTATGTTTAAGTTTGTACCTAAATTCCTGTGTCTGTTCATGGACAGGTTTTGCATGTGTATGTGTGTTTTGTTCATTAGGGGTGAGTCAGGCAGTAATGACGTATGTTAAAGGAAGGTGTAGAACATGCCGTTCGTTGTACTTGGACTTAGTTTTCACTGCCTAAAACCATGTTGAGATTTAAGTATGTCTAATGGAGCATTTATCAAACTGACAGGAAATATTGCCGTACATTCATTTTGACAGCTTTTTTATCGTCTGAGGCATGTTACATAATTTCTGATGAGGGGTAATTATATTTTAAGCACCTTAGTTTAATGTTGAATGCAGGCTGGGATTTCAAAATGACATTGTTTTTCTTGAGCTTGTCATTCATAGGTGTAGAGAGGGAGCAACATTAATTGAGCTATAGGTCACCTTAAGATTGCGCTGACAGACAAAGAAATTAAGGTTAAGTAAAGGATAGTGTCATATAAATATTGCATAGTCGTGAGGGCAAAAAGGGCAAGTGTTTAAACCCATAGTAGTGTACAGAAATGCTTTATGCCTAAATTTATCTGTAAGTTTAAAAAGGCTAAGTCCTCTACTGCTTTTGTAGCTGTGATGCACAGGATAGATACAAAAAATGATTGAAACCTTGTCCTTGTTCTTTTTTACTGTTTAAGCTTCATATCCTGAGGAAATCCAAAATTGTCTGCTTAATGACTGCTGTAACACATGATAAAAGTGCAGAGATGCATGTGGAAACATCAAAGTGAGTTCTTCCCCTGATTCTCTTCACACAGCAGGATTCTTCATGTAGCACAATGGCTGCTGGGGAGGAGGGAGAAACCAGGTCTAGACAGACCGTGTGATTTGTCTTTGAGCACGTTCGTCGAAACGTTTTTTCACAGGTTTTCTCTTGATTTTAAATTACTCACTGTGTTTAAAAAAAAGAAGAACACCAGCCTGTTGTACAATACCAGCAGTCTGACGTAGGTAGACTTTTGACTTGCAGCATAAAGTCTATGTTAATTGCAACATTTTCTGGCCAACTTAGACAAGAAGTGACCACCTAAAGTGACCTTAAAGTAAAATGAGTAACAGTTTATTTTGATTTTAAGCATTGGATAGATAAATTAAATGCCATAGCAACAAAATGTATTTATATAGTGGCACAAAAATGTTTGCAATCAGTTTTCTTGATTATGGAATTCAGTAATGAATTCTTCCTGTAAAAAGAACAATGTGTGTTACTCCCAAACATTGAGTGAAACCAGCCAATCAGATTGGAACTGGCAATTTTAGCCAGCACATACCATTTTATTTACGAAATGCATCAGGTGGCCAGTAATTGGGCTGTAGCATGCTCTGATGATTTAAAGCAAATGATAGTATACACAACTCTGATAGTCAGTTTAGTTAGTATAAAATAATATAGACAAACACACACACACATATATATAGACAGAAAGGACTTTTTAGAAATAACACATTAAAGCTGTCATTACTGTTTTCCTATTTCCAAACCCGCATAAAGCTGATTTCTTCCTTAATGACTGCAGGAAAAATATCTGAAAACAATTTTCCATTACATATGATTATTTTTTCTTCTAAAATTTCAAACAATATTTACACATTGTGTTAATTCAAAACAAAAATTTCAGCATGGTTTGTGCTAACCTAAGACTACTTTGTAAAAGTCATTCATGACACAGCGAAAGAACAAATGCTTGCCAACTTTGCAAAAATATACAAGATTTACTCTGCAGAAAATTATACACTGATGAACCACTGAACCTGCCAGCAGTAATTTGCATAGGACCTCATGTCAAGTTATGCATCTGCTAAGGCTTGCACTTTTGTGGTGACCTAATACACTAACACAATTTAATAATGTGCCCTGCTTATAGCAGACCTGATGATTTCCCCTCAGGGGCACTAATTGAGTTGTGGCCTTTGAAGCAGCCTTTGAAGACAGATTGCTCATATTATTGCTTTCACTTCATGAGTCTCTTACAAAGACAATAAAACAACATAAAAACACATTTTTTGTTTGCTTAAGTAAACAAAGCCTTTAGCCCATCAAAATATTTGATGGGCCCTTTGCTGAAACAAAAACAATGTTGTAGCAACTCTACAAAAAGCAGCCATTATGTGTGCTAACAAACCAAAAAGCCAAAGCTTTAATAGGAGCATTGGTTGTTTTAGACCCTGACAGAAAGCACAGAGCCTAGAATTGGTCGAGAGCTGGCAGGGACCAGAGAAGATGGATTTATGTCTTATATTCGTGCCCAGATCTGTAAATGCCCCATCAGCTTGTTTCATACCTCAGAGAACATAAATGTTCCTCTGCTCTCAACATATAGGGAGCCGTTGTATCTCTCTCTCTGTCTCTCTTTCACCCTGTCTCTTTTTTCCTTCTCCCTCCCTCTCTCTCTCTTCTTTTTCTCTCGCAGGGAAACAAGCCAATTTATAAGCTTTTATCTTTGCTTTTCTGGCTTATTGTCAAGAACCTCTTGAGAGAAAAGCAAACAATCCAATCAGCTCGTTTGCCAACCAGTACAACAAACAACTATGACTAGCTGTGCATTTCCTGAAATAATTCTCTGCTAAATATCAGGTACTCTTTCTATTGCTCTTTTTGATTTTAGTATCCCAGTGAATGATCGTACCCTAGAAGTACCTTTTAAAGAATAACATAGAAAATATAATCTCCCAGATTTGAGGAAACGATACACAGGATTTCAAAATGTAGAAAAAAGTGTGACTGGGTAACTGAACGCAAGAAAGCAACCTCAGCTCCAACTTTCCATTGTATTAACAGTCTTTGTTTCATCACCAACAGATCTGACAATGATGGACCTCTGGGACACAGCAGATTTCAATAGCTTGATAAAAGACATTACACTCATCCATTTTAGCAGACACTTTTATCCAAAGCAACTTACAGTGCATTCAAGCAATACATTTAATCAGTATTTGTGAGCCCTGAGAATTTAACCCACAACCTTTGCACTACTTGCGCAGTGTTCTAAGAACTTAGCTAGGAACACTCAAAAAAACAACAACAGTGTTATTCCTCAAGATTTAGTTTAAATTGTGTTGTTTTTACCTTTTTGTTATTTGGAACCCTTTACAAACCAAACACAAAATGAACTCTCTGTTATGAAATCATTGTGGCTAACCCCCGTGGTCTTGTGGGGATCAAAGTTCCATATTTTCTGGTCTGTGAAGATTTGTGCAGGAAACTCTGATCTGAGGGGGTGTTATTTAATCAGTAACAGTGTTATTTATTACAGTGTGAATATTGTTGTGTAGGTCCAAGCATGTGTTTTGCCTTTTATTTGACACATATTGATGTATGCACTCGCTCAGATGACAAGAACTAGCACACTGTGATCAGAACCTGTATATCTAAGACTTCTTGTATTCTTTATGCAGATCTTTGTGTTGTGTCATGGTCTGCTCCAGCTCACTCAGCTTATGTATAGCTCTTACTTCAAGAGCACCATCACTACAATCGAGAGACGCTATGGCCTGAACAGCCTCTCCTCAGGAACCATCTCATCCCTCCATGAGGTACAGTACTAACCACCCCCCCACCATCACCACCAATTCCAGCCACCCACAGTGTTAAATATACAGTACAGCAGTGTTGTCTGGCTTATGTACTCCAACATGACCATCAGTAGGCACAGACAGCACTTCATCAACACCAAACAAAATGTGTTACTTTTAACTAATATCAAGTATGAAATGTCATGCAAGTTTTATATGTTACTGTGAATGCATCTGTTGATGAATTAACATTTAGTTTGGTTCATAAATGCAGTTATATTTAATGTATATTTTATATTTAATATTGCATATTTATCTATTCTTGTTTTAAAGGTTTATTATATTCTAATTGCATTCGGTTGATATGAAAATGTAATTGTTCTGAAATGTAATTATAGATTTAAATAGTGTGCTATGAGTGTCATCAACACATCCTACACACGTCCTTTTCTTTCCTTTTCTTTAAAAATACTGACACTGTTTATGGTTATTTGTTCTAATCTATTGACAGACGTATTTTGTAATTTTGTTTGTATTTCTGGTTCATAGGTTTAATAAAGCATCTAATTTCCAAACACCTTTAATTAGGTAGTTGATTAATTAGATGTGTTATCTAACAGACTATCAAAGATTTTTTTTATCTGTTTATCTGCTTGTTGCAGGTAGGGAACACAGTGCTCATAGTATTTGTCAGTTACATGGGCAGTCGTGTCCACCGCCCTCGTTTCATTGGACTGGGTGGCCTGCTGATGTCCATCAGTGCCATGATTTTAGCTCTACCTCACTTCCTGTCAGAGCCCTATACTTTTGACTCTGTTTTGCACGGTAAGACTTTACTATATTTTGTTATTATTTATCTATATTCATTTATGAAATCTGCTAAAATTATGTCTTTACACTTTATTTAATTGGCAGACGTGTTAGGAAATAACCTGTGCTTATGTACTGAATAATCTGTGCTTAACCTGTACTGAACGGTATTCAAGGTGCTTATGCAAGCTTGTGTAAACAGGAAAATTTAACCTACCACCTTTAAGTAAATATGTTTTTCAATCCCAATGATAAAACATAAAAATTCTAGCTTATGGGTGAAAAGCAGTGTTTATAGGAATGCTGTACTAAAGAGAATTTATATTCCTAATTACAACTGTAAAAATGAATCTTTAGTTTTTAAATAAAAACTCTCAAAACTTCAGTCTGTATTTTGTATTCATGCATATTTTTGTTGTTTTATGCTCCATTGTAAAGAATCTAATGCCCTGAGCTCATCAAAATGAGAGTACTAGCAGCTTTATTTAAAAAGGCTCCAGACACTCAGTAGAAGACTAGACACAACAAAGCCGGCATCTAAAATAAGATCATAACTGTATGAGAAAATCAGCTTAGACAGATGCAGCGGAGAGGGATTCTGTACCATTGTGACCCCAGTTCCTCATTTACCTCACTCGTTTAAAAACAGGGCTTACAACTTTAGAGTTGTAAAGGGTTGAAAGTGATTTAAACTGAAAATATGGAAAGAGATGAGGACAAAATAATAGAGATGCAGCAGAGGTGAGGCTGAAGTTTCCTTTGCTTGAAATAAAAATTGTCTAAAAATTTTTTTCAGGAGATAATGATTCTCTTCAGGGCCAGATCATACTCTTGTGAGGCCCCTCGCACATTCTTGGAGCCCCTTTGCCCTTGGCTGGTGCCCCTTGTTCCAGCCTCCTTACGCTTAGTAATAGGGTGATTTGAAAATTAGCATTAGCAATAACATTTTTTGACTAACGTTAGTTTACTAAAATATTGGCCTAAATAAATTGTCATTTAAATTGTATTTGTAATAACTTAAAAATGCAGTGTGTAAAAATTAAACTGTGCTAAAAAAACCTCAAAATAGTTTCATAGAAGCCTTGTTGTAAATGTGCATTGTATACACCAAGGGGTCCAAATGTGTTCTATTTGTGATGTAAAAGATGAGGGCCTGGGACCCTAAATGTCATCTTGCAGTGTAAAGTGCCGGATTTCCTGTTTATTAATTTCTTTTGGCCTGAACAGCCTGAGGTTTTGAAGGCACCTGACAGTGTTTGGCCCTGGGGCACTGGCCTCACTGACCTGGCCAATACTCCAGCCCTGGTGCTTTTCCTATTTCACCATCTGGTATTATCATTTGAGTGTGTACATTTGAGTTGTTTACAAAAGTAAAGTGGTTAAAAGAAATATCTAGCCAGTCAAATTTGTCTTTAAACTTCATGAGCAAACTGTGAACTTTGCCTTTTACATGAAAAAACACAGAATCTTTAAAACAACTGCATCTTATTGGGCAAATTTTGTCTGCATCACCAGCCATGGCAGTAAATGTAATATTAATGAAGGCTGTTGCTAAAAAGGAATATTTGGAAGGCTGTTGTGCACTATTATTAGTTTGTTATGCTTTTGAGCTAAATGTACTGTCTTTTTGTGTTTTAATCTAACAGCGAGCAGACAGGACATGTGTTATTACCGTACAAATGCTACGGGAGCTGAGGCATGTGGTCAGGAAGATTCAGGAAAGCTTGCGGACAACAGTAAATTTTGGATGTTAATGGCTACAGCCCAACTGCTCTTTGGGATAGGTTCTGTTCCCATCCAGCCTTTTGGAATATCTTACATAGATGACTTTGCTGGGGCTGGGAATTCTGCTCTTTATATTGGTGAGTTCTGCTTTTTTGAAAAAAAGAAGAGCTTAATTAAAGAGCTGTGGATATTAAGTAGGTTTTTGTTTTGTATGGTGCAGCTATTCTCTTTGCTGTGTCAGTGTTTGGCCCCTCCTTTGGATATCTCCTGGGCTCTGTGGTTTTAAGGATTTATGTGGATGTGGACCGAGCTGACACACGTTAGTTTACATTTTAAATTACAGCAAGTTATTCTTTTTCAGAATGCTTTGACTGTACAGCATTCACATGGCCTTCATTGGCAGAATGCTGTTACTTAGTTTAAGCTGCAAAAACAGGCAAATACGCTGTGCTGCTTCTTTTATCCAGGTATGGCACTGGAGTTGACCCCTACTGACCCTCGGTGGGTCGGTGCATGGTGGATGGGTCTGCTCATCACTGCTGGAGGTCTCGCCCTCACATCTATTCCTTACTTCTTCTTTCCCAGAGGCATTCATGTGGAGAAGGTCAGTCATGCCTTTGAATTAACTTTTATATCATGTACTTATGTCAACTTAACCCATCGCTCATG
>JBAJNP010002736.1:0-39373 GCA_036877545.1 Yasuhikotakia modesta
CGTTCCATCTCAAACACAAGGTGTTCTTTATGAGATAGACAGTAAAAATGAGAGTTACCAAAACCAAAAAAATCTGAGAAAACATCCCAGTTTCAGTGGTTACAGTCTTTTTATTTCAATTATTTTAGTTTTCACTTTTTATTTTATGTTTGTGTACAAAGTTCTTCTTTCATTTTTCTGACTTTTAGGAGAATTTACTAAACAAAGAATTGACCAATTCAATTAAATGTTACATAACACAGGTATGTATTTTTGCTTTTTTGTTACATCTCACTGTACATTTCTGTCTTACTGTCACTGCCGCTTTAACAATTTACATGGAAGTTGCTTAATATGGACTTTCTGGTGAAAGAAAACAGGTTTCCAAACACTTGATGAAATACAAAACCGATGAAATACAAAACTGATGAAATACAAAACTAATTTCTAAAATTAGTCTTATATCTTTTCCGCATCAACATTTTACATTGATAATATTTTCAATATAGGTTAAGGAGGTGACAAGAAGACACCAGATTGCAGATCTGTCTATCTATAATCTATCTATATGTCTTCACTTATGAAACCCAATGCTTATCACAATACATTGCCTCAGTAAGTGTTTTTAACAGTTTTGCCCTCATCATGTACATTCCTGTTTTCTCCTGGTGTTTTACCACTGTCTCTTTCTTCTGACTACGGAACTTTTGCTACAACTGTGCCATCTGCCATCCAGGAGCCAGATATCTATGCTGATGGAAAAGACATTGCAGAACTCACCATGAAAATGGATTTATCACCCAGAGCCAACATTGTGTAATCTTTAGTTAACATGGAAAAAATTGTAAACAAATCTTTTTTTAAAGATAATCTATAAAATATAAAACACTGAATAAAAGTCTTGCACTGTACGTTAGTAATACCCCCCTAAAATCCTTCTCTCTGTTATCATGTTTCTGTATAGGTTTATCCATGTCTACAATGCACTAGATATTCTAATAAACATTTGAGCTAGACTTTTATACACTAACAAGCAGATAAATGTCCAATTAAATGCGGAAGATTATACAGCTGGCTAAAATCTTTGTAATATATGGAAAAATCAAGTTGGTAGACTAAGTCTGGATTTTCTAACATACAACTTATTTCTAAACTTGTTATTCTGTTAAATGTCCTGGTAATTTGTGCTACATCAGTATGTGACAGTTCTCGCTCAGTTTTCATGGTATTACATTTAAAAACATGGAAAATTACGACCTACATTGAAATAAACTGTCACACCGCAGGCGTCACAAACGTAACTAATGACTAATTACAGAGCTTTTATCTAATCCCGTTTACTCAAGAAAGAGATACACAGACATTTTTCTGTTTTTTACCAAGAAAATGCACCACCTGTCACCCTCTTCTAATTACCCAATATCCTTCATTCAGACCCACGATTAGGTCACTGTGTTTAAATGTCTCTCAACAAGTATTAACAATTAACCAATGCTAACAAACAGGGCTCAGGGCTGACAAACATGGAGGTATAAGACTTGCATGAGTACCAGTTGTGTTTGTCTTTTGTTAGCGTAATTCTGCTCACACGTTAACATGAATTGGTTGGGTAAACGCAGCCAATGTGGCATGTGTGATTGGACAGTCACTTAAAGGAATTAGAGTGTGTTTTTGCACATAGGGCTCATTTTCCGCTGATCCAGGCAAAGACGGCAAAACCTGTGTGGGTATATAAGTGAGTAAGACCTGCAGATCGTCCCAAACCATCCCACCTCTCATCTCTCCTACCATCTTCTATGTAATTCTAGTCCTTTGCTTCAAGAACAGGTAAGTGTTTGACAGGATGGTAAATATACATACATATATATATGAATATATACATATATATGTATGTATGTATTTGTATATAAATCAGAGCTGAAGCTTCGACTGTTAATCACAATGGTAATGTTGGATGTATACATATCAGTTTATAAAGTAATGTGTTTAACTGTTTAACCTACTAAAATTTAAACCTTCTTTTTGTCAGTGTGACCATGGCAGTGTGGCTTCAGGCTGGTGCTTTAATGTTCCTGTTGGCCATCTGTGGTGTCAATGCTAACCCAGGGTCCCCACAGCACCTGTGTGGATCTCACCTGGTTGATGCTCTCTACCTGGTCTGTGGTCCAAAAGGCTTCTTCTTTAACCCCAAGAGAGATGTTGACCCCCTCCTGGGTAAGAAACAATATGTGTGTAGTTAAAAAGCTTTAAATAGAGATATTCAAAGCTTACAGATATAAAACCAAACTATATAAACACACTATCATCACAATATTCCCTATTGTTGTGTTCTTTTCCAGGTTTCCTTCCTCCTAAATCTGGCCAGGAAAATGAGGTGGCTGACTTTGCATTTAAAGATCATGCAGAGCTGATAAGGAAGAGAGGCATTGTGGAGCAGTGTTGTCACAAACCCTGCAGCATCTTTGAACTGCAGAATTACTGCAACTAAACTGCTTCACCACCTGTTTACAGACGGATAAACAGCGTAATGCTCTCCACTTGTTTTTCATAGAAAATAAAATTTGATTAAATAACCACATCACAACATTTGTATTTTTATTTCACAGTCAATGCAGTAGTGCTATAGAATGTTATTTAATACGTACAAAAAATATGGTGAGAAAAAATGCTGAAGTATTTTGATCACCATGATCATCATATTTCATATCCAGTTACAGGCAGTACATGTTGCTCAAGATTAACAAAGCAAAATATTGTGCCAAATACATTGTGCTTTTTTGCCCAAAGGACAACACTGGTATTTGAATCTGAGGCAAATTTTTCAAGTACAGCACTTGCTAAACTGATAGATCAGCATTATTTCAATTTACACACATTTTATACAAACTGGTCTTGTGCAGTTCATTAGAAAAATATAACGGATAATATAAAATATAACAGATTTTAGAACATCTAAACATTGTTATAACAACACAGAATGGCAAGTACAATATTTAGAAACCCAATTCATTTAGAAACCCAACTTGTAGATGGTACAACAAAAGTAATTTAAATTTATGGAGTAAAATAGACAATTCCAAAAATTAATGATCATATTAATACAGTGAAACAGAAGTGAGATCAAAACCACTGGAAACATGTTTTACAAATTAATTATCGGTGAGGAGTCACTTTGTATATTTAGCTCACTGATATTTTGATTTAAACTTATTTGGGATAAACAGCAGCACAATAAGTCTGAGCTTTAAAATGACACTTGGGCCTGGACATGTGTGTGTGCTTTTTAGAATCATTGTGCTGTTACTGCAACAAAACTCAAATAGTGCAATACAATGCTTTCTGTCCCCTTATGATAAATCCTACATGATAATCATATTCTTCTAGGAAAGAAATTGTAGAGTTTGGTAGTAATGATTTCTCTCTAACGGTGTCATTTTAGTTGAGAGGGGTAATTTCCATAATAGTATGTAGTTTGAAAATCATTGATCTTTGCAATCATCTGTAAAGCTTATAAATCTCTAAAACCACTTATAAATAGCTAACTTTAAACAGAATGCTTGCTTCTAGTAAATTAGTATTCTAAGTTTAAGATTGCTTTAATTCTGTAATATAAATGCCCACTGAAATAGTTAACATCAAGACATGTAAAATATTAACATGGTTATAAAAGGTTGTTTACAAAGTATTAATCACAATATTAAATCTAGACATACTGTTACAGCTGACACGTCACTCTTTAAGAACTATATGCACAAAAAACTAGAACGTTTAATGTAACAAAACTGATTTATTATTTGTTCAGTTTTTCCCTCCTGACTATATTTCATCACAGGATCATGTGGTTGCTGTTTTTTATCATGAGTCAATAATTTTTAATCAGTAAATGACTAAAACCAGCAAAAACATCCTCTGGTATAAATCTTCATTCATGCATACTACTAAAACTAGCCTAACACTAAAAGGACAGCACCCAGACTTAGCATTTGTTCATAAGAAACAATAGTTTTTCGTGTTCAAATAAAGGCAGAGTACTTTGTATTTCTAACACCCAGCCAGGCCACCAGTAAATAACTTAATTTAGATTATCTTAGTTCAAAGTTACTAAGTTTAACTAATTAGTTAAAAGTGCCACATGTAACTGCCACCCTATCTTAACACCCCTAAACAAATGAAATTTTGTGTGAAACATTGTTTTGTTTTTCTTCCAACATTACCGAAAAGTAAACAACCGAAAGTGCTGTTCTACTACTACAAATAAAAGGCACCAGGAAAAGAGGTTTGATAGGGTGGCAGGTATGTGTATCACAGGAGCAAGTAATCAAAATTGGGACCCTCTGTAGAGTCTTTATATAGACCCTTCTCCCACAACCATGGCCACACTGCATAAAATATATTCATTTCAACTGTGTGAAACCCCCTTTTCACCAACAACAATTCTGAAAACATTTTCTTCAGGCTTTTAAATGTATAGTCTATTTAAAAATGTAAATGCTGTCATTTAATCAGGTCATAATCATCTTCTTCCATGGGACACAAAATAAATTTTTATGCACGCTGTCACTTCTCATTTTTTTTGGACAGTGAAAGTAAATGACTGAAACTATCAGTTAGATAAACAGTTTGTCTAACATGTTTTGTGTTCCACAGAATCAGCACAGCTGTGGAAAATCATGAGGGTAAATAAATGACACAAGTGTCATTTTTAGGTGGCCTAGCCCTTTTATCTTGAACATGCTCTCACATGTGCTGTTAGAGAGCCTCATACCTGCTGATCAAAATATGACCACAGGAGGGTAGTAGAACATTCATTTAGACGGAGCAAAAAGTATCAAACAACTTACACAGACTGACCCCTAGTGTCTAAACTAGGCTTGCGTTCAGACAACAGAAATTCAAGCTGATTTCAAGGACTCCATTTAGATAACTGATAAAGTAAAAAAATGTTACATTATTTTAAAGAATGGTCTCTGGTCTCTAAACTAAGTTTTAAATTCAAATCAGGTAAAAAAACGGTATTGATAAAGCTGTTAAATGACAACTATTTAGAAGTTACCTAAACCTTTATATAGATAATTTACAGTTTAAACTGGCACATTAAAATTCTAACAACTGTAACAACCCAATTCACAACTGTGAATTTTTCTCTGGCTCTTGTAAGTGTCTAGGTAGAGTTCAGTTTTAAGATTTCAGGGTAAATATTTTACTGGTAAACTCAGCAGGTCAGGTGTTAAGGTGCAGTACAATTCATAGGGCTGTTGCCAGAATTTTTAGCTCCAACACAATTTCCAGATTTCTAGGTGGAAAATAAACAACTTAAACTGAATAAAAACTCAAAGAAGCTTTACTTTTACATAAACACTGTGACTTACAGTAGGAAAACATTTCATGGTGCTCTTCAAAGAGCCTCAAATCTTTAACCATTGTGTTAAACATGACACTCAGCCAACTAGTCCCAACATTAGCTTGAAGATTTTTCATTTAACTGTATCAAAAAACATATGGTTATGTCAACAGCTGTTATAGTTAGTAGTTCTAGAATTCTCAAGCTGTTTGCTGAAAACAGGTAAAAACATTATGTATTTCAAGTAAAGCTGAGATGACTTCAGAAAAGCAGCAGCAACACAGAATAAAGAGAATAATCAACAAAAATGCTAAATTGTGCATTATGGATTGATTGCAATATGCATTATTTGTCAAATACCAGAGTTGACATGCTAATTCCCAACCCAATCTTGAAAATATTTACAACTTGTGTTGAACCCTCATCAGCCACATTGCACTACTTTGGTACTTCAGCTCCTCTACCTTGGCTGGATAGAAACAGGAAGTGGCATTTCAAGCAAAACATAGGAATAATTTTCTTTCAGAAGCTTCATGGTTCAAGAAAAGGTAATATACATACAATCTACATACAATGAATCAGATTTTTACACATCATTTGTCCAATTTAAGCTTAGACAGAACATGAGTTTCAATAAAGCAGAAGCAAAACTGTCATTCTGAACTAGTTACATGGAAAATTGATATGAAAATTGCTTGATATATCTTTATGGTTCACGTTGCCCAAACTTTGGGCTGTACAAAAGGTCTAAGAACATACTAATAGCAGACAATGACATACTAATTAACAAAGAATCATCAAGAGTAAAGTTCCGGTCCACAACTAAACCATCTGTCCATGTCCGACCACTCCACAATCATCTTGAAAAAGTTAAATGATCTATCTAATTCTGTGGCGACAGCTTAAACCAGTCATTATTTAGTGTCACAGTTCACACACAACTCAGGCTATATAAAAAGACAAAAAAGTGCTTTAGATTTTCTCTTTTTTTTATTTACCCAAACTGAATTGCTGATTCAGAGGTTAAGGTTTAGGGGCCTGAGTAAACCTTCCTGTATTCTCAGCATTTTTAAGGCCCTCACCATCACTAACTGCAGGTTAAGCATTCTTATGTAATATCACTGCCATTTAAATCTCAGCCTTCAAGAAAAGGGCAAGTAACCTCCATTAGCTGAATTTATGAGCAAAGGTCTACAGGAGCCACTCAATAAAACAAACTCTCATCAATGTCAGCTTTTAGCATCACCATCAGGTTTCACAATTTTAAGCTGTGGAACCAAGATGAAAAAATACAAGAAATCCTCAGAAGTCCATGTCTATAGTTTTCTATAATTAAGTTCATGTCACTTAAATGAGGCTCAGATTTAAATTAACAACGGTGTGTGTAAGAGAAAAGACAGGCAAAGTGGTGAATGTGGTTACAGCTGACGTGGTTTCATTCATCTCAAAATTAAAAATTCAGTTCATTCTATTATCTTCCACAATTTGTTTTTAAGATAAAGAGGTGAACAATGAGTAAGTGCTTTTTAATTTGTACAGTGTCTTATACCACAGTTCCATATAGAGGTAAAGTCAGAGCGGGCCAGGAGTATAGACTGACAGAGATGGGAACAGAAGAGTTACTGCTGCAAAATGAATGAAACTGACATTACTAATGTAACCCATTACTATGAGAAAGAGAAGCAAGAGAACAGGAAACGTCTTTTAAAACTGTTCATAGCATGTATATTTTCTGTGAAGGACCTCTTCTGTAACAAATGACACTGAGAGCAGTGTTGACATGGTGATCGTAAACAAACTGATGCCAATGTATGTAACAGATTGTTCAGTTCATAAGCCCACAGACGTTCATCTGGTGTATGTTTGTTTTGTTCTGTGTGTTAACTGTAGATAATCACAAAATCTTCAGAACAAAATACCTCAAGTCCAACATCCTTTTTCCACATACAGCACTGACCAAAACAAGCTACATTTGGTGAAGGCATTTTGTAGAGAATGTATGTGCATGTTGGTGTGTAAGCATGCACTGAAGTTGTGTGTGTGTATGTTCTGCTTCTCCTCAGACTCACAGTATTTGTGGTTCTGCAGGGGCTGTGTGTGGGCTCTGAGGAGGAGAATGTGGGGGTGAATGCAAAAGGGGGGTAAAATGTGGGGTTGTTGGGCAATAAGAAGGGGCAGTTGGCGGGGATGGGGGCAATCCACAGGGCACCAGTGGTCCAGGAGGTCCAAATGGGCCAGTGGGTGACTCAGCAGGAGGCTGACTGTAAAAGAAAAAAGCACACTGATGGATAAATGTCTCGATGATTGTCTGGTAGGTGCGTGTGGCTGTCAGGGCATCCATAGAGGTGAAGTCTGGCCGCATCAGTGTCGGCCAGAAACAGATGGACAGATTCTCACTGGTCATCAAGTTGACTCTGTTCCACTGGCTAACCCTGATAGACAGAAATACAGTTTAAGCCTTTTCTCTGAAACTCATCTCCAACAGTTAACAAATGGGGGTGGCTTCACACTTACTTGTTCAAATGGCTCATAACATGTTTGAAAACATCAAAATTCTCCCTTGGAAATCGTCTTAACACATCCTTCATAGTGTGCAGTCTCTGTTCTCTGTCATTAATTTCTGTAGACAAACAGAAGTGTTGCCTTATTGTTCCATATGCCTTGAAAGGCACTACATTAAAAAACATCCAATATCACTTTGTTTGCATGTAACACGTGGTTAGATTAAGTAATTTAGGGGATGTTAAAACTTTAATACATTTCTCATCAGCATTTAAGGAGAATAAGTGAAATCTTACTAAAAGCTTCTATCAGCTCCTCCTGTGAGCTGTAAGGAACCAGAGGCTCAGGTAGCTCAGAGAAGAAACTTTTCAAAGCCCCAGCAACTGTGTTTACAGTGAAGTCCTTCTCCACCAGGTCCAGATTGTGGTCTAATATTTGAGCATAACGGATGAATGAACAGAGTGGAAGAGATACAGAGGGGGTGGAACGTTTGGGGAAAGAGAGGGCCAGAATGTTATTCCTACGGTTGTTACTTAAAAGCTTGCACATTTTGTCAAAATGAACTCTCTATGCTCAGTATTTCATAAATATTTTCATTACATATATATCTACATCATAAAAATATATTCTCAATATTTTAATACTTAATACATTATAAACTATTTAATTTATAAATGTATAAAACAAATGCACTATAACCCAAGCGACTCTTCTGAACTTACCCTGTTCAAATTGTCTCTGCACGCTCTCTATCTCCGACCTGTTTCCACTTACCCTGTAGATACCCTCTGTGGTCAAACCTGAGAGAGAGAGAGAGAGAGAGAGAATTAATTTTTAAATTCTTCTTGTACAAATTGTTTTACAGTTAAGAATAAGACTAATCACAAACGTTCTTGTCCAAGTTTATAACCTGGACAGTATTACTTAATTCTTTTGAATGCTGTTCTCCAAGCTATTTACTTAACAAAAAGTAATTACTTCCTAAAAATCACATTTATATGTAGAAGACCATGACCCAGTCAGAAAAAGAATCACATTTCTGATTAAATAAATAAATAAAAGCAGCAACAAATGTACCTGTGGCTTCAATATAACGGATACACTTGTCAATGAAGAGGGGAATAGGTCGTTCAAGGGAAACCACGTTCACCAGAGGCACCCCAAAGTAGTTACTCTCCAAAGGCTTAGAGATAGAATGACGAGGCTTTGGTCTTGATTTCTGCCAAACAGCAAAATACAGTTCTGTTATAATCACTTATAACTTTTTTAAAGGAAAACCTTTTAAAGGAAAAGGTGATTTTAAAGAATTTACAAAGAATTTGAGTTTTTAGAGTGTTAACAAAGCCATATCAAATAAATTAAGAAGACTCACTTTGCCTGGTCGACGAAGACTTTTCAGTATGTTCCTCTTTTTGGGATCCTCCCCTTCTTCATTGAGTATGTCTCCCTTCAGTCCTGAGACATCTTCCTCTTTTGACTTTGGAAGTGTGCCAATCTCATCATCGCTACCAATAGAAAAACTAGTGCGGAAACTACTGAACTTTCCCAGTCGTTTAGAACGATTACGGTAGAGTTGTGGCTTTACCCTTGCAGCAGAGAACTTACGACGTCTCTCCAAGGAGCTGCCATCTCCTTCACTGTCTGAACCATTGCCTCCACCATTAGGATGCATCCTGTTGGAATTGCGGATTGTGATAATTTTGCCCTGTGTGCTGTCATGGGGCACAGAGTATATAATGTCATCATAGCTGGGTCGTGGCTTTGAGACAGCATCCACTGGCTCAGCATAGTCTGAAGGATCATAGTCTGCTCCTAAAGGCCATGTCACATTTGAAGTAAGTGACCGCCGATGGCTAACTGAATCCACATAGGGGTTGAAATTTTGTTTTCTAAAGTCAAATGTAACACTAGGTTTGGGTTTTACTTGTGGAAGGATTTTATTATTCAGCTTGTTCTCAAACGTACTAAGGTCAGAGATCACAGAGAATGTGTCGCCAGAGTCCAAGTCAGGCAGCCTGAATCCAACATGAGAGGTGAGTGTGCCATCATGGTAAGGTGGAGAAGCTTCCATGTCTTCCTCATAATCTAACAGCATTGTAACAGGGCTTGGGGAGCCACAGTGTGGTGAATAGACATTCTCATTTGTGCTAGAGGCTTCTGGAACATTTTCATACATATGACTGGCTTCAACAATGGTTCGCTTGTCTAAAACTTCCATGAGAAATTGTTCCAAGAGGTCTATTTTGTGTAGCCCTCCACCAACTCCACCACAGACACTGTTAAACCGTCCCTCAATTTCATGGGCTAGTTCCTCACCTTGAACTAAAAACTCATAGGGTGAGTCTTGGTCAGGCTGTGTTTCTCCCATGGCAAGCAGCTGAACTGGGATAATGTCCTGAACCTCACACAAAAAGGCACACAGGGTTTCAAAAGAAGCTTTGCGACAAGCTGAGTACACAGCAATGTATCCATGCACCAGCCTATTTTTGCGTGTGGCAAAAGCAGCATGGTATGACATTAATGACAGCTCAATTGTATGCTTGTGGCCACAAATGGTCTGTTCCAGCAGCACTGAAGTGCCACTTTCCTGGGGAGAGGTTGGCTTGCAATGCTGAGGAAGCAAGAATGGTGCAAGAAGTTGATCAATGTCATAAGAGTCTCCACACATTAGGCACATGACAATACGCAGTTCAGCCGCTGGACTATGGTCCTGCTGTACATCTCTAATACATGGAGGCAGTGGAGGTGCAGGTGGAGAACAGCTATGAATTGTTGATGCCCTCCTCATTTCAAGTAGACCTTTTAAGACCTGGTTGATCTGCTTTTCATTTACATTTCTACCATAGCCACTTCCTGGGGAGGCAGGTTCCAGGTAGTTACACTGCAGTTTTATGGACACCTGCTGACCCTGTAATATTAAAGCTTGGGCAGTCTCCCCACCAATGTCACCAAGTCCTCCAACACCTCTTTTGGTTATTAACAAGAGTGATAGAGGAAGCTGAGCCATATGGTTTTCTCTTCTACCAAGAGTAGACTCTCTCAATTTCTCAATACTTTCTACAATATATGACAAGGACTCTTTTGAATTGTACAAACACAGGCATCCATGGGGAATGAATGTAGCTGTATGAAATGAGTTAACAGGAAGTCTAACATTTCCCTCTATAGGTCGAAGGACAAGTTCATACATTCTACCTTCAAGCAAATAATGATCATCATTGGAACACAATGCCCGAATCTCATTGGCTAATTCTCTGGCTAGACCATCTTTGCCCAATATAACAAGATTAATCCTATCTACTTTTACATCAGCCACATTGGACTTTCCAAAATAAGGGTATTGTGCAGGAAAGCACGAAGCTAGGATTTGCTCAATTTTATTGTCAACACAATGTGGGCAGTTTGGGCATGTTTCCTTAGTAGGGTGATACACAAAATGGATGTGTTTCAACACTAAAGCATCCCTTTCAGCCTGTAATTTCTGCAGTGTCTTAAAGCGCTGTTCTTCACCTAACACTTCTTGAATTGCTCCCATCTTCTCTTTGCTAGGTTTGGCATCCACTTCAAGTTCATAAAACAGCTCAGAATACTCAAGCAGAAGCTCCTGAAAATCTTCTTTTGCCCTGTCTATGATTGCTTTTTGGTGCCGGTTATAAATGTCCAAATATTCTGGCTCCTCAAGCCACTGGTAGAAGTCTTCATTCATGATGAAGCTGCGTGCCTCTTCCCAGGGCTTGCCAGGGGTGACAAAAGGTGAAGATGCCAATTTTGCTCTGAACTCATGTCGCATCTGGGCACGCTTGCATTCATTGCGCAGGTGTTGAAGGTGTGCATCAAAGATAATTTCAGCAGCTGTTGTGTCTAGAACATCAAAAGGGATGCGCTCATCCTCCATGTTGTCAAGATGTGGTGTGTCTTCCCATGGTGCATCTTCTAATACCACAAACCAATGGTCAAAGTCTTTTTTAGATTCAAGCACCTTCTGCACACCAGACCAACTCAAATGCTCAATCTCATCCAACTCAGAAACCAAGGTACTCAAAGCAAGAGGAAGAGTGGTTAAATATGCCTTGCGACGCCTTTCAATGTGATCTTGCTTCAGCCGGTGAATATGTTGTTGAAAAAGCTTTTTGGCTTTACCTGTACCTTCTAAAAATACATACTCTTTGTATTCAGGTGAAGTCTGCATTCTTCGACTGATGTTGGGCCAAGATTCATTGTGATTTTTAACAACATGGTTCACCAACCATTCATAGCGGTCCTTCGCTGAGGCAATTAGTTGACTCTGATGTTTCAGTGCCTCAAAGTAAGGTATGATCTTAGGTTTACCTCTACCTTTATCTATAAGCTGTATCAAGGTTAAGAATGCCATGTCAACATTGACATTCGATCGTGCTGAAGTCTCAACAACCTGCAAATTCTTTTTTGTAATGGCAAAGGTATGAGAATCTTTGATATATCTCTCAACACCCTCATCACATTTGGTAAGAACCAGTACAATAGGCTTTTTTGTCTTGCTTAAGTGATTGTACAAATTGGTGACAAATTTCATTTGGTCATCAAAGTTGCGATTCATACCTCGGCTCACATCAACACAGAGAAGAAAGCCATCTACCTGCAACTTGCCTTCAGGCATTTGCTTTTGTTCAAAGTCCTGCTCCAGACCCAACTGATCAGTGCAGAAGTACATAAGTTTTTCTGCAGAAGCCAGTTTTGTGGAAGCAGCTCTTTTAATGTAGGGCTGCAAGGCTGTGCTTCGATGAGGTTGGAATGTCTGGTCATCGATGAATTCTGTCTGCTCAACAATGTGCATCCTGCTCTCTGCACCATCTTCCAAAACTCGTCCCACCTCTCCCCAGAACAGGAAATGGTCATTGTTGACAACCCGCCCACCAAAATCACTGGTACTTAGTACAGAAGTGTGATCAAGATGAAAGTCATCTGCACTAGGACGGACAAAACGGTTACAAAGGCAAGATTTGCCAACTCCACATTGGCCTTTCTCCTTCTCAGTACCCGACAGGCCAACAACAACAAGGCTGTAGACAGGCATCCGGGAGTCTTGCTTTTTAGCCATCATCATCGTACTAAGGCATTCATCTTGCCATGCCCCAAAGGTTGACACTGGCAAACTCTTTGAAATGTGTCCATAAAACTTTAAAGGGCCTTGTATATGATTTACAATTGAAGCTTATCCTGTAATATTTCTTAGGTCAGGAAAACGGCACATTTTTACCACATTAGTGGGGACCAATCAGAGATTCTTAGAAGGGGGGCTGAAGACAAGAAAGCAGATGCAGAGATTGCCACTAACCTAAAGGAGAAAGGAAGAGAAAGAACAAATAAATTGTTAGCAAAATGATGTGCTTCATGTTTTATCATTCATTGCACCAAAATATAGATAAAACAATATTGTTGTGTTGTGCAGTTGTTATTGTCCTTGGTAAGAACAGGACTTAATGCTTAAGTAATCCTCAAACCATACAAACATTAAGAAATCTTATTAAGAAAGCTAATCTGCATCATGTTCCAAGCAGATAAGATAGGTAATTTTTATAGTAAACCTGAATACACCTACACACCAGAACATGTAACCTATGTATGCAATGGGCTGCAATGAATGCTGTGCAATGCAATTTCTTCTAATAGACTTTAGAGACAATTTTTCACAGTGTATATACTGAAATTTAAATATATACAAATTTCTTCATACAAGTTAAATGGAAAAGAAACATCAACAACTGACATGAAAATATAAAATGTGGTTACATATTTGTATTCATCTTATCAATAAAATAATATGCAAGAAAATACACATATACATGCTTTAGTAAAGACACAAACTAACTAAAAAATACTAATGGTTTAATTCATTTTACAATGATGCTTTCTCACATAGCAGACATAATGTAACAGTTATAAGTCTGTGACGTGATTAATATACTATGATTTTTAATACCTGGTTTTGCTGTTTGAGGACTTTTGACATTCTTGTTTGACTAATTTGCAGAAATAAGTCTTCTGACATTCAGTTAAAAAAAGATGACATGCCTTGTATAAAAATAAAATGCTTTTTATTGATGCTTATCAGTAATGATTCTCTGATGCTAACAGCAAACATTATTATCAGAGTAACACAATTTTTGGTGCAACACTGGTGCAAATCTTTCCTGATGGTTGCTAAGGCTTTTATAAACAACTTTTAAGAGCGTTGCTAAGTGGTTGATCTGGATGGTTGTTTAACAACCCAAGTCACATGACCCTACTTTTGGTTGCATATGGTTCAGGTTATTTAACAATAATTACAGTGCAGAATATTAAGAAAACTACAAAATATATGCTTTATAATATTATATATTAAGCACAATAATAAGCATACATGCACAGCATAAAATCTTAATATAAAAATACAAAAAATATATTTTCCTTTCCAACACAGAGCCCCAGCACTGAATGAAACTAAATAATAGTGTCAAACATTTAAATTATCCCACATTTATAGTTCATTTCAGAACAAAATCTATTAGCAAAAACAATTAAAACCATTATAAATAAACTGTTATCAATTTATATTAGAATATAGCTACTGAAAGAAAAAGGTGAGTATAAAATCCATGACATTTATTTCACACTTCCTTATAGAACATAATTCATGCTACACAAGAAAATAATGTATCCTGTATTGAAATAATTTATTAAGTTTAATAATATAAAACAGCACTGGTGAAACCCAAATGGATCAAGTGCAAGAGGGGTCTGATGACAATTGGTTTGTTATTTGCTTGTAGCATACAAGTCTATTAGCTCTATAGACTCACCTTCAATTGACCAATACTCGTCATTAGATCTAATAACCCTGCACGTGCTGAAGCCACATACCAATATCAAACTTTGATCGCAAAGGATTTAAATAGTACTGCATAATGTCATGGTATATTTATGTCGCACTCTATCGCACAGTTTAATGCAAACGACATATATGAACCATAAAAGCACTTGATTAAGGTTTCCGCCCAAACCCGAGGCCCACACGCTGCCAATGCAAGAAACACAAGCTACGTAATGCGGGATGTCATGGTTCAGAACTGCCCCCCTGTGAGCCGTCCAGCTGTCCATGGTGGGGCTTCAGAAAATACACTGAACTGTCTGTGACATTTTCCCCACGTACATAAATCGAGTTCACCGTTATAATAAAACACGTAGAATTACTACGAATAAGATACACGATTATACACGATTATATCTGAAATTATGTCCTGCGATTAATACCGTTCACACCACGTGAGAAAATAGGCTGCCAACTTACAACGTTTTGTTACTGTAAGACTAGGTATTAAACCGTATTATATCTTAGTAGGCCCTGTGCATAAAATACTACAGATAAATCCGATTTCAATGCGATCAAGACGCCGTCTGCACAATAGACAGCGCTCTTTTAAGTATAATGTACTATTTTTCTTACGCACTACCCTACTCTGTATTTTACAGGCTTCCTGTAAAACTCACATTACAGACTGATTCTCTTATGTTACGTTAAATGAACTATAAGGAGAATACATACCGGTGCCATTCTTCATTCTCCCAATCCCTTCTGAATCAGTCTTTCTTCGTTCAGGCCAACGGGAGTGGACTTACAACCGGCTCGGTAGTGTTGTTAGAAACCGGAAAATAGGACAACAAAACAAAAGACCACATAAAAGTCGAGGACGTTGAATTCTTCGGGGGCACTTTGACTGTTTGTTTTAGTAGCTTGACAAACTTGTAGTTTAAAATAATATTTTGTCATTGGCAAGTTACAGAAACCGGTCTCAAAATCCACCGAATGCTAAACATATCCAAACAAAGAAATGTCCTTTCTTGGCTATTTGTTTCTGTGGAGTAAAAAAACCGCTTGTTTTAATGTCTTCTTTTGGCCTGACCACGTTGGTTGTGATCAATTAAAATGCTCTTTGTTGTGCCATGAAATGCAGATTTCACCGTGCTTGCGGACGGCATGCCGCGATGCCATAGCAGTGTCACACAACATCCAGTTTCGCTGTCAAATCACACACAATCTGGGCCACGCATGGCTTTAAATCTTAAGATGCATGCGCTATGCGTAAGGATAAAAGTGGTTTTCCTCCCAATAATGGCGGTCCCTTCACCCGAACCCAGCTCTCTTTGAGGATAAAAGAGGGTTACGGAGACTGCCGAGACTCGCCCAGTGGCGCATGGACAACAGCACAACGCTGAGCCAATTACAAGAGCCGAGCTCTAGCGCGCTCACGCGAACACAGGCCTGATCTAAAGGCGAACCATCACGTTTTAAAATAGTTTGCTACTCTTTAGAAATCTCATACACATTTCTAAAAATTAATTGTGTTAAGCAAAATCGTAAAATATGTAAAGTCCGGCTTATGACGCCAAAACAATGTTAATTGTGAAATATCACCTACAGTTTGCATCTATACAGTATAAGTCAAATGATCAGATTTATTTGTAATATATAATGTGACCAGCACCGGCATAGGTGGACTCTACCATTAGGCAAAGGTTGGCAAATGCCTTGAGCCTCGAGCTACCAAAGATCCTTTAAAACCCCATTAACTAGTGGTTAGGAAAATATTTTTAATATTTTGCTGCTTATTGTTTATGTGTATGCCGTCGTTCGCTGAAATGACATACGAAATTGCATCGTCATTACATCTGTACGAATGCGGGCCCCCTCATCATGGATTAGTGTGGACCTCCCATTAGTACGGCACCCGAGCTAGCAGCCTGTCACCGGGCAGAGAGTTAGAGCAAGCTAGTCAATACAACTAAATGGAGTATTACATTAGCAGCACAGCAATGTCTAAAGTTGCCAGGAAATAAATGATAAATGATAGGCAGCGACCCCAGCAGGGCAGATACAGAGGAAAAAGTCATGGAATAATGTTGCCAAAGTCAGCGTTTTTGACTGTTAGCTCTGCTTTCACAGCAGCTGCGGCAGCCCCTATCCCGCCAGGCACACCTCTCTCCCGGCCAATAAACGGCAAAAAAACGCCCATTCACAGCAACTATTTTATTAATATGAAAAGCCCGGTTGTGGCTAGTGTACAACGTACTTTGCTTTGAGTAAATGGTAAATATAATTTTGTAATGCATACTGTACGCAAATGCGTATACATTTCACTAATACACAATTACGCATTACGTTGGTTTAGAGAGAGAGGGAGAGAGAAATGGGTTACAAAAAGGGTTACAAAATTAATAGGGCACATAGTTAGACACCTGCAATTGCTTTGGCCCCCCAAATTCTATCTATCTATACCATCCATGTAGAAAGTTTTTTAAAGTTATTTTAGAATGACAATATGTTTAATGTAATGGTGCACATACATCTATACATACATAAATGTCTGAAAAAGGACCATTTTCATCAAATAAAATTCAACACTGGATTTTGACATCAAGTGATCACTTTATGGTCTTCATTGGTGAAATAATTTAATCAGGAGCCACATACCTGCAAAAAGCAGAGCAAGAAATGCTAATTTAGTCAAGGAAGTGTCATTATTTGTCATTGACAATGACCTTAACACAGCAATCATTTAGATTTTTTGTAGAGGTGCAAACAAAAATCTGATGTTAAAAAAAGGCATTGAGTGTTGTCTGATAGTTTACAATTACATATACCGGGAACAAGAATCTTTATAAACATTTTAATGCATGTGTGCTTACTCTGTAGGTTAATGTAGGAGAGGTTAAAGTTCGCCATTGTCATCATGCCTACGGAAAAGGTTATAAACAGGTTAGTGTACGTGTGTGTGTGCGCTTTTCTGAATATTATCAATATTGTGTATAAATATTATGTCTTACTTAGCTGCTGCCTTGTTTCCACAGGTGAGTTTTTTGCCTATTACAAAAAAAAGATTTGATCACAAATGGCAATATATTTAAATATATTTATGTATACACAAATATTTGTGTTTGACGATACTTAAATATCATAATTAAATATCATAATTAATAAGTAAATAATATATGTTGATAGGACAAGGCATAATATGGATTCCACACATTAATAGGCGTACTTACCAAATATGATAACCATGCCCAAACAGAACAAAACAGCTGCAAAGATCAGCCCACCTCTTCTAATTAATTCATAATCTGGATTAAGCACACAACACAGATTCCAATCAAGATATATCCAACCCTCATAAACTCATGGTCAAAGACTTTGTTTCTACAGAACAATCTCTCCCTTTTATAATGGACAGCAGTGCCTCTAATTCATTCACAAAGAGTTTCAAAGCAGTGAGTAAATGCTTCACTTAATCTTTTGGTCAATGGTTCATGTAAGCATGATGTAAAATAAGAATGATTATTTTACAATATTATTTTATTATCTTGTTTGAAGGAGGGAGAAGGATTAAGAAAATCAAACATTCTTACCATAGGTGAAATCAGCATCAGAATATTCAGGTGTTTCTAAACAGAGGACACACAGAGCTTTGTGTTAACAATTTAAAACTTGACCTAAATATGATTTTCAATAATACATTTTATAATACACAAATATGGAACAGTCAAGACAAGATATTCTATGGTTTGTTAAAAATACAAAACTTACAATACAAAACACAAAAGTTTACTTGTCGCATGAAGATAGTCAAAAGTTGGAACTTTAAAAGAGACAACTAAGAAAGTTAAAACTTACCCACTCCCATTGTTAGTTATGATGCAGGGCCTCAGAGTTCTCAAAGCTGAGTTCCACAACTGTGTGTGTGTGTGAGAGAGAGAGCGTAAGTAGAAGACCTGAGCTCGTTTGACTCTCTTATGGTGGATTTGTTACTGATGAAGCAAATGACAAGTCAGTGAGAGCTTAAGGAAAGAGAGAGAGTTGTGCAATTAACAACCTTCAAATCCTTCTGACCTGTCTTATCCCATAAACAGTACAAATACGCACACACACAAACACACAAGCTTTTAGGGCATTTTTAATATCTAACCATAAAGATGTGGTGAAAGTGACCTTGTGGTCAGCTGATAAGGTCATTAAAATCATTCAAAAACAAGCAGACCATGAGACATTCTCTGAAGGCCAGACAGTGTGATTAAAGCTGAATATTTTGATAGCAGTTATTCACACATTGTTGTAAAGTACACCATTTACAATTAAATTATGTTGAAAAATTACAATATAATTTGGAGGGATATTTATTTAAATGTATTACTGCATTTAGACTTCAAACTGGTTGTGTATATACGTTAGTTCTGTTTCAGTGGCTGGTTAAGGATTAATCTGTCATTTTCTGAAAAACACAAAAAAGTGTAAATACATAACTAATTATTCTAATTTAGAGAGAGAATTCTGTTAGCAGAATAGCTGTAAAATTTTGCTTTAGGAGTTTTCTATTGTTAAATTAGGTAAAATAGTAAGTCTGTAGTCACTGCTTTCTTCTGCCTAAATACAACTAGTGTTGGTTTTACACTCTTCCACTTTAATAAGGTGGAAGATAAATCTACCCAAGTGTATAAAGGACCTACATGGGGAATTTCTTTCCAGTTAATGATTAGGGATGAGAAAAAAGATCATGCCAACTTGAATTTTTGAAATGTAAACCATATTGTACAAACAATAATGTTTATTGAGTAAAAATATTGAATTGAATGTATTTAAACTCTGAAATGAGTGATATTAAAAAACTTTTTATGTAACAAATGTGGTAAGGAAACAATATATAATACAAAACATGTTGTGCTTTCATGAATTTAACTGGGATTATATATATAATGTGTATACAGATTTGATAAGATGCTTAATACAAAGGAGCTTTAACTATTGATAAACATGATCAAACCATACAGCATTAAAAGGAGAAGAGTAATTGAAAAGTGAACATAGAAGAGGAGGAACGCTTACATAACACTTTGATGTGTTTAAATAAACTAGCTTCTTATAAAATGATGTTTAAAACTGTATTTAAAATAGTTTTGCTCCCCATAAATTGTTTGTATTCCAAATGTAACATATAGAAATGTTTCTCTTCACAATAACCAAAGATAACAATCAACACATTTTTAGCTCCAAATGCTATTTTATTTGTTTTTTTATTCAATAAGGTTTCTCCAGAATGAGAATTTCTTGTTTACAAAAACATAAAGGCATAAACCAACTCTTTAAAAAAAGTTTACATTTTTATGTATATATTTTTTACAACATTTATTTTTATTTATTTGTACAATAAAAAACCATAAATAAGTTTAAATAAAAATGTAACACTAATGATTTATTTAAATAAGAAAAAAGATAAAGCACTTATTGAAATGGTCAAATCAAATACATTTTTGTTAACAGTTAACTATTTACTCAAACTCTGCACAAAAGTCATAGGGGTGGTGAGTAATTGATTCATTTATGGATTAACTATTCATTGTCTAATTTACATTTAATATATAAATAATGTATTTAATGATTTATGATATGTACACAGGAAATTAGAATCTTCTCTTCATGACCATGCAAGGTTATGGCCTTGCTAGCTGTGTTTAAAGAGAGAAAAATACAAAAGAATTAGAAAAAGGAGTGGTAAGAGAAAATGTGTGCGTGAAAGTAAATAAATTGATTCACAATGTAAAACCACTTGGAATTATAAATGCTTTCGATTTATAATGTCACATGTGTTTGATACATAAATACTAAGGTAAACAAATAAGTGTTTGCATACAACAGTAATTACCTGCATCTTGCTATATATCCAAGGTAAAAAGCGATCAACCTTAGCATAGACAGATGTACGGTTTACCCTTCCACAACCTTGCCCCCAGTTTGATATACCAGTGAGAATCCAGCGACCATCATCCTTACACAACAATGGACCCCCCCTGTCTCCCTACAGAGAGAAGACTGCAGTGAGCTACAGTACAAAGATAAGCTTAAAAAGCAAGAAACTGCAATGCAATATTTTACCAAAAGGTGGCAGCATTTACATACTGTACGGGGCATAACTAACCTTACATGAGTCTTTTCCTCCGTCTAGATCTCCTGCGCACTGCATATTATTAGTGATCGCGCCGTTGTAAACAGCAGCTGAGTTACATGTAGTTAAGTTTATCAAGCTTACTTCAACTTCCATCAAAGAAGTGCTTGAATCTGCAAACATAGGAAACAGAGAGTTCAGCATTGTAAATATAGGCTATATTATATTGTAAATATAGGCTATATATAAATATACAAAAATATACTTACTACCCCCTTCATCTTTAAACCCAAAACCACTAGTCCAACACTTTTTGCCAAATGGAAAGCTTTGGCCAAATACAGGCAGGCAGGCAGGTTGAATATTATCTTCAACAATGTGCAAAAACAGGGTCAAAATTGAACAATATCTGTGTGTGTGTTTCAAGTTTATTTGTCATGTGTACAAGTGTCAGTGACAATGTACATTGAAATGCTGTTTGTGTTTGTGTGTGTAGAAACTCACTGACTGATGTGTCAAGTTTTAGCAGGGCGATATCATTTTCTCTTGTAGTTGGATTGTAGTTCTCATGTACAAAGATCTGCTTTAGGTAATATGGGTTGGGAAGGTTAAGCAGGGACACCATACCAATAAACACTTGCCAGTTACTGAGCAAGCGAGTGCCAGATGGTTCGCTAAGAAAAAATAAACGCAAAATGAATAATTTCTTAGTTAACAATAATATCCTTATTATATATTGTATCATAAATAGTATCTTAACAATCATTTAATATATGATTTCTGTATAAAATCTGGTATGCATCTACTGTAGTGTAAACTGACTTGGAGAAGCATTGAGCAGCTGTAAGGATGAAGTCTGGAGCAATCAGAGTTCCTCCACATGTGTAGGTCCTTTTGAAATGTAGGCTGGCCTGCCATGGCCACTGCCCAACAACAGCTTCAGCTCCCCCAATGATCTTTATGTTAACTGGCCTTCCACAGTCTAAACAGAGAAAAGCAGTTTAGACACAGAAAGCATTATCATGCAGCAATAACATGCAGCAGTATAGAGTGCTCACCAACACACCGCAGGGACACAATCTCGTTGTTAGGGCAGGAGGAACTACAATTAAAGAAAAATTGTTACATAAAATAACATTTTTATTTGCTCATTTTCACTGAGTATACCTTACCAGATAGATATATAAATTTATTAAGCAGGACATTGTATATCTTTACTATTATATTTCATACACTAAAATGGTGGTCAGTACTGACTATACTATATGTAAAATAAAGTGTGTGTGATGGTTTTGTTTAACAAGTTTAAACTTATTATTTGCTTTAGACTGTTTTTATTATTATTTAGGATTCTACACATTTCTGTTAGTCACTGGCTTACCTGGTCTGAACGCTCGCCTGGATGGTACTTAAAAACTGCCCATTGTTTACACTTTGAAAGAAAGGTGAGTTGCTTTGCAAAACACCATTTTCAAAACCACTGTGAAGCACAAAAGCAGAAACACATTAACAAATTCATATAACTATTAATAGTGTGTAGTAATTGTTGCAATGTTAGCTTCTGTGTTACAGATATAGCTACAATCTAGTGCTACCAATCTAGTGAAATACAAATGGCATGTTTTTGAAAGGCACATCATTTTGTTTTTCCTAAATTTTAATAATGTTTTATGATTTAATTGTGGGGGGGCAGGTTCAGAAATAAGGTATAGTAAATATCATTATCTTTTTATAAAAAAATATTTTTTTTCCTGAGAGATTAGGATGAAAAATACCTACTACATCTTAATAAGTGTGTGTTGTACTTACTATTTAAAGCCAAGCTGTTTGCATGTTTGGTTAGCTATGCTTTGATTCCAGCCGTTTGCACAAACAGGAAAGTAACCACCGTTCTTAGACATGACCTGCAATTCATTCCCTTTTCCAAACAGCACTACAGAACAAAACACAGATTAAAGGAATGTCAGTGTAACCTTTTCCGCATTTTATGCATATATCATTTGCAACAGAGATTATGATGATTACGATGACACTTGTTGAGAGCACACAAAGTTATTGTTGATGATTAATTGTATGTGATTGACACTGACCACAGACAGATTCATCACTGCCTTTAGCACAGTCCTTTTTCCCGTCACAGAGGACTGTTGATATGGGACATACTTCTGGTTCTTTGTCTTTGGCTAGCTGAGACCACACTGCTGGTCCATAACGCACTGTGCAGGAAAAAACATTAAAATTAGAAATGTGGTTGCAGTATCTACGTCATGTTATTCTTGGAATATAAAGCTGAAACTTTTAAAGGTCTTAGTCAAAAAGTTATATAAGCATTGGTAATTTAAAACTAGCTAATAGAGATATGAATGTGAAACTGTTTTTCTCCTCCACAAGGAATGTTTTAAAATGAGAAACTTGAGAAAGTATATTCTTTTCACAACCCCAAACATTTAATGCTTAAAAATGTTTTAAACAGTACAGGGGATAGGACAGCAAAAGTGTGAAGATTATAAGAAAATTAAAACTTACATCCTACTGAGACAGCGGTTACAACCAGCAAAACTGTGAGGATAGTACCAAAACATCCTGCATAGCAACACGCCTTTTTTCTATATGAGGGAATTACGTATTTGTCTGATGGGACTAGAAAAAGACACAACAATGACATGTAATTATGATCAAATCTATTTGACACTTGATGTTTATGCATTATAAAGGTTATTAAAGTATGTCATTGAGCGTCAGTACATTTCCATGATCCAGATGCTTTAGTAACTACAGGTGCAGATGAGGGAACAGCACCAACTGTAGGTTCAGGTAAATGAACAGATACAACTGAAGGAACAGGTGCAGAAACAGGTACAGCTGCAGTTGGAGTTGTAGGATAAGGTACATGAGGTGTTTGATGATTTGTGTAGCGTAGCATTTGGTCGTCCTGATAGCCTTGATATATCGATGGAATCGGGTTCTGGTTCTCCATGTAAAAGTTTGCGCTCTCAGTCTGGATTCACAAAACAGATCATTTAAAAAGAGGCTGTTAGGTGTCTCATAGAGCTACAACACAGTTTACTGCTGTCTGTCACATCATAGTAACAGTACTGACAGCTGGAATTCATATACATTTTATATACATTTGTATGAAATATCAATAAATATTGTTATTTAAAACATTTATATAAAGATGTTTTTTCTGTAATAAATTAATTAGTATGCTTGGTACTGAATGAATAGCCCAGGGAGTTAAAATATCTACTGATGTTTTAAGAATATTCTTCTACAACTGATACCTGGGCTAGTTGAGTTGTATCCTAACTCACCTTTGTAAACTCACACAACTTGACTACATTGAGACTACATTGAAAAACATTCAAAACCTAGTTTATACCTGTTAAAACAAAGGAACCTTCCCTAATTATTTAAAAATAAATAATCACTGTACATTTATGAAGCCACTATTTAAATAAGTACAAAATATATAAATATTATATATAATACTAAGTAAACAAAGTCAGTTTACCTCTAATAATATAAATCAAGTTGTGTTTTTTTATGAATCAAGTTGTGTGAGTTTACAAAGGTGAGTTAGAATACAACTCAACTAGCCCAGGTATCAGTCTCAACAAAATACAGTATCAAGACAACAACAGTGTCATATACAACACTTCAACAGTAAGAATCTGATATCATTACCACAGACATTTTAAATGTGCTCAAAAAAAGAATAACAAGGCAATATTCATATCTTTGTACTACTAATATTTGTTATAAAAATATTTAGTTGATTACAGTATGTTTTAAAGTGTTCATACCTCTCTGTAGTCCATTGTTAAGTCTTCTGTCTGAAGTGATCAGGTAGCTGGAAATTTAACAAGTGTCTCAGCTAATTTCTTGTGCCTGTAATGTACCTGTCACACAGCAAAACTGTTGCATAATTAGAGGAGGGAAAATGCACCCTGTATTAACTCTCTTTCTCCAGCTCAACTGGTTTGACAGGCACAGTGGAACATGTCATTTCCAATTCTATGATGCAGATACATACATTGATTATATAATTTTCCATTGCCTGCTGTCATCATACATAAAAGCACAACAGAAATTGATTGACTGGGTACTTACCTGACTGGGTTGATGATGTCAGAATGTATGTTTTAATAGCAAAACATGTATTTTACTGATATCAGAAATACACATTTTTATGTAGTGGGGTATTTTCATAAATTATCACAGATGTATTGAGAATATTCCTATATTTTACATATTATATATTTTACATACTATATTATAAACATACATATTATATGCCATATATATATATATATATACACAACCGAATAGAATAGAAAAGCTGGAATAGAAAGCTACAGAAAGAAATGTTTTAGTTTATTTCATAACTGGATAAATGCAAGTGACAGTACAAACATCTTCACTTTGTTATCTTACATTTTTGTCAATAAATCATAAAAATGAGTAACTTCTAGAGGTTATAAAAATACTCATTTATTTATAAAAATAAAGCTAATTTATATCAGAAACAACTCAGAAACCAACATTCTTCTGTGTTTGTGTGTTTCTGTATCTCAGTGCCAACAGTGGCATAGTTTCAGTTTCCAAGGGCCTCTTATAGTGATCAAATATAAAGGGCCTTCAAAACACTAATAAAGGGATTTTTCACATGGTATCATTCTAGTGAATTGAAGAAAAGTCTATCACTGGAATCACAGGATCAAATGAATCTGTTATCCTTATATTATTTGATGTTAACATCTAAACAATTTATTTGAACACACCTTAACCTTTTGTGACAACACACCCCAATAGCAGAAAATTTTGTCATGATATATAGGTTAATTATCACAACCAGTTATTAAAAAAAGTCTATTACAAATTTTTAGCAAAATAAACAAGCAAACATTTATCAAGCAATTCATTAAGCAGTAAAAATGCAAACGGTAGCAAGAAGCTAACCATTTGGCGTAACAAAAATGTGACTGTCAAAAATAGACTAAACTATCATTTATGAATCTTTAATCCACAATTTTAATTCTTTTGAGTGATAAACACCTTATATAGCCTGAATTTATGTTAATTTAGATATTGCTATTATGACAACTTCAAAGTGTGAAATATTGTGGTCTGTGATTAGTTGAGGTGGAACAGGTGAAGGACACACCTATTCACACACGCACAAAGACACAAACAAACATTTGTCACATCTGTGAACGATGTTGTCATTTCTAATACAAAACTAGCCAGTATGACTTAGTTGTGGGCGTATGTCTTAAATGATTCAATGCTCTGGTATGCCGCACGTCAGCACTATTTTTCAGTAAGGTGTGTTTTCTGGTTAGCACAAAGTGACACCTATCACCTAAATGCCTCTCGCAGTTATACAATATTTCAGTGACGCTAAAAATTTCATCTGAAGTTACCAGACCAGTATTTGAGAGTAGCTTGTAATCGCTTAACAGGAAGTTTTGTTCATACAGGCAGAGCTGAACACAGATCCTGTTATTGGTTTGTTTTTTGTTACAGTTCCAGCAGGTAGCAACTGAAGTGCCCTTGAGCAAGGCACCTAACCCCCGATTGCTCCCCAGGCGCTGCAGTGATACCTGCCCACTGCTCTCTCATCACCAGTGATGGGTTTAATACACAGGTCACATTTCGGGTATAGATTATTATATCTGACAAAAACATTCAAATGTGTGTAAATTTTAAAGATAAAAACACCACATGAAATCTAATGTTTACTAAATGAGGTTTATGACTTCATTAATCTCATTAGATGTTTCAGATCTAAATTAGATTAGATTTGATTGCAGTGTTATTTATTCATTGGTCATTCAAGATGTGCTACATACTTAACATACCAAGTGTGTATGTCACACAAAGTACTTTATATTATCCAGAGCAGTGACCAAATACATTAATTTTCACTCACCTTTTTCTCATATCTTCAGACTAGTCTAACCAAACCTGCTTCTAATTAGTCAATGCAGGTCAGCTGAGAGTAGGTGATAACTGGGCAGTGCCTAATTACCAACCTTGTCTCGTGAGCGGTTCACAGTCCACTAAAATAAACTCACAACAAGGTCAGCCATAGAAAATTACAAATATTAAACAGTGCTGCTCACAGCCAGAGACAGGTAAAGACATCACATATGCTTAGAAATATTTAAATGGAACCTGCAAGCTTAACTGATTTATGAAGGTTTTCGTTCACTTGCCAGTATTTTCCTCCCCCTGGTTTCTCATGGCCTTAAAGCTCAGACGAAGGCGAGAGTTGAGCACGCTGCAGACGGAGGAGAGCAGAGCCCGGTGTAGATTGACTGTTATCGCTGTGTGCTGCGTAATAGTCATTCTGACAACCCTGATAGTGGGGTTATACTTTAGTAAGACTCTGTTACTGTATTTTCATTTCACCTCTAATATCATCCTTTATTTTGTTCTAGGCTTGTAATATCACTATACTGTGATGGTCTTTATAACGTTTTGATCACAAAATGCAAAACTATCATGCAAATGACTAATAAATTCACTGTCCAGCCATTAGGGTGGTGAATACCAAATTTTTCTACTGCCCTGGTTCTCTGAGGTTTGTTCCAATAGAAAAGGCATGTGATGGGAAGGCTGACTGCACAGATAGGGAAGACGAACTCGTCTGTGTGTCTAAACTACGGATTAATGACACATTTCCAGGTAAACTCACTCAAATTTCTAACATTACTTGAGTTGGGTTTTTTTTTCCAATGTTGCTTGACTACCAGAGAGGCATTTGCAGGGGACTGGGTGCAACACCTACAGTATATTTATGTCTCTGTTCTATTGTAGTGAGGTTGGTGGGGGACAGACAGGTCCTCCAGGTGTTCATTAATGAGGGTGGCTGGAGAACAGTGTGTGCTGACAACTGGAGGACAAAACACACACGGTTAACCTGTCAACAACTGGGCTTTATGCTGTAAGCTAAAATCACACATAAAGGCACACAAGGACATAATAATGTGTGTCTGTGTGTGTGTCTAGTATATAATAGTAGCATTTATCTGGAAATGTTCTACTACATTACAGGAGTCCACGAAGTGTTCGAGTCCCAGTGAAGAGTCTGTTAATACAGAGCCTTCTCAATGCATATGCCACTATCAGCATGGACTCCATAAACACTGACATCCAGAGTTTCCTTACTGCCAGGTGAGATGCACACCTGGATGTTCCTTGTTATGGGATACAGAAAACATTACAAAATACTGATTATCACAGTGTGACTTGCATATAGAAATAACAGTGCTCTCTTTCACAGTGATAAATGCGTTTCTGGCTCAGTGGTGTCTCTGTCATGCTCTGGTAAGACTGTAGAGATGTGTGACGTGTGTGTGTGTGTGTAATGCCCCACCTTAGCTATAATGATCCTTGCTAATATTTAGTTTAATTGGATTTAAATATGATGCGTAAGGCATGTGTCCTGTGTGATTCAAGTGAGAAACGTGCACATGTGATCTCCTGGCTTTATAAAAAGTGTGCATACCTAAATTTAGTTAGGAAGCGCATAATGATAGGATATGTTAATTTAGTGCCTATTAAATTAAACTGGTACCTGATTTAGAATCTTTTGTTAACATTGTGTACTTAAAGCAATGCCACAGATAAGAGAACAAACTTCAGATGTTTACTTGTAAAAAGTTACAGTGAAGATGATCAAAATAAAACATGCATTGAGTGCATTAAGAAATTTCCCCAGCATTTTTTACCTCCATATGAGAATGAGAAAATTGTTACTGTGACTTTTTTTTTCTAATGTGACTTTCTCCTGTACGTAGTCTTTGTGTGTGCATGTTAATAAGTATGTGTCCTGTTTTATGTAGACTGTGGGGAGGTTGTGGGAGAGGACCGTATTGTTGGTGGGGTGGACACAGAAATAGAACATTGGCCGTGGCAGGTTAGTCTTCAGTGGAACCATCAGCATACATGTGGAGGAGCACTGCTGTCCACCCTCTGGATTGTATCAGCGGCTCATTGTTTCACAGGGTGAGCTGCATGCCTAAACATCTGGAAGTACTTCAGACTCTGTGGGTTCACCTGAATGGTTTTGATGTACAGTAAGTGCTGTTTCTACAATTAAACCCTTAGTCGGACACAAGAGCTGAGTCGCTGGACGGTGGTGTTGGGACAGACCCATGTGGGGAACACCAAGGGTGTCGCTGTAGACAAGATTGTTGTCCACAAGGACTACAGCCGTAATGACTATGACATTGCCATGCTGAAACTCACGTGGCCCACCACACTCAGGGGTACTGCATTTATCCACTCTAAATAACAGTAATTTTTCAGGACTGACATTTAAAAAAAATTTAACCAGTTATGTGTTGTTACCTCAGCACATAGATTTGTAGTCATTGGTTATTGGAGTTTGAAGTTTAAGTCTGTAATACAGCAAACACAAATGTTATGCCTATCTACAGAATCAGTTTTGCCAGTTTGTTTACCCCCTCACCAACTGTCTGTAAAGGAGATGCTTGTGGTGACTGGGTGGGGCTTACTAAAGGAAAAGGGTAAGTTTTGCTAATTAAGTCATTATGGCATGACATTCTACTGAAAATAAGAAATCTGTTCTTTCACATTTATTCATATTTCCTCTTAATTTATCTCACAGGTCAATTACCTTCAGTACTACAGAAAGCTTCAGTGTCACTGATTGACAAATCAGAATGTTCCAAGCCCTCTGTTTATGGCTCTGCCATTACTCCCAGAATGCTTTGCGCTGGATTCCTTAAAGGAAGTGTAGATGCATGTCAGGTACCACAAATAAAAAAAACACTTAGTATAGACAGTGAGGTATTTGGTGTATACATACTGTAGCAAAGTCAATCTTTATGTACTGTGTTCTGCCTTTTTAAGGGAGACAGTGGGGGTCCACTAGTATACCTTTCATCTCGTTGGCAATTATTGGGTATAGTAAGTTGGGGAGTGGGCTGTGCACGTGAGGGAAAACCTGGAGTTTACACTGATGTCAGTCAACTTTTGGACTGGATCTACACTGTGATGGAGGTATGGCTCATGGTTGTATGTGCAACCACACAAATAGGAAATGAAAATGTGTTTCTGGATTGCATGATTACATTTACATTTTAGATACACCCATGAGAATCTGTACCAGAAGCATGTCACTGCATTCGTGAGACGCTTGGAAGGATACTCACAGAATCCTCTGCATTTATAAATGGAGTATGTAAAAACATCTAGCAGTTTTATCAATTTTGCTGTTTGATTTGGACATTTGTTGATCTCCAATTTTATTTTAATCATGTTTGTTTATAGTCAGTAGCACTATGGCAATTTCCCTGTTCTATATATAAAAATCTATAAACTTTTAATTGTAATTTTTCTAAATGTTGTAAACATTTAAATAAAAAATAAAACTATGTATAAACCAGTTCAGCAAATTTTGTCTTATTTCAAAACTTTTATTTTAATAGCTTATAATAAAGAAATATGCATGATTATGCAATTCCATGGGGAATAACAGACCTGCACACTGTTTTAGGGAAACAATGGAAAAAAGGATTGTGGGCCATGTGGATCTTCAGCATGTTTTACATTCAGATGGCAGGGGACTGATGTCAAACATTATCAACTGTTTGTGGTTAATCTGAGAAATGATTAACACAAGTCACACAAACAGTGCTTCTCCATTACAGTGTTGATTTGTTCAAGATAATGCTACTGCTGATTCTGTGGGCTGTAGTGCCCTGGGTTGTTTGAAGGTCTTATTCCCCTTGGTCTTACAATGTTTTTTTTTTTTTTAACATGGCTTTCATAAAGCATCTGAATATTTGAATCTTGACCTATCAGCGCCACTCAGTCACTGTAACAATAGCTTACAACAAGCAACATACTACATTACATATTTGACAATTGAAATGAGTTAGACTCAAGTTTGCACAAACAACTGTTATTAATAGATTATAGATTATCAATACACGATCATCTCAATTTACATAATGGGGATTTTGTGTTTTGACTACATGAAGTAGATTCTTATAGAATCTCATACATAAATTTGATTCAAACTGCAATTTAAACAAAGACACAAACAGACATTGGACTTCAAGATATTTGCATAATTCACACTGCATTCCCTCAAAAGATGATGTTAGCGTGTTTTTGCTGGAGAAATTTTGGCAAAACTACACATTGGTGTGCTTCTGCTTAAGTCTGTTAATGTTTCGTTTGTGCCACAATTGGACGCGTATTGCTCAAGGTGAGAATAATGCTCATTCTGGCAAACACGTTTTAACATTCTGCAAATTTCCAAAAGATATTTTAGAACAATCTGTTCTCTAGAACATAAAGTGCCATAAAAATCACAGCTAAATCATGACTGTGGCTAAGTCTGACAAACAATTGCTAACCCAACCAAAATTTATTTGTTAATAGTGCATTAGTACAAGGAAGATGCAAATAGTACTATATTGCATTAATTAAAAAGCCCTAAAATCTTAAAGCCCATTGAGAACCTCAAACCTTTTCACTATACAACCTGAGAAAACTTTGACTCCATCATAATAAAAAAAATAGTAAATGCAAAAATATATGCAAGTTAACCATGATGAACCATTTCTGAAAAAGAGGTAGAATTACGAGTGTTCTGAAATGTGTGGATGTACCTCCCAATATTTTTCCTGTTAAATAAAGCTGAAATGCCCCTAAATGTGTATTGCTATCATTTTAATGCACCAGGACGTTGTCATTTTTCACAAACTGCTTAGAATATTTAGACCCTGACTCAACTTCAAGTTCCCATTTATGATTGTTTCCAGTCTTACAGTTCATTAGCAAATTTAGTCTCATATACACCACTTTCACTTTCACTCAAAAAATCTTCACTTAAAGAATCTTCACTCAAATATAAATAAAATATAAAAATGCTGCAGATGAACCAAAACTACTTTCCATAGATAATATTCAATAAGACATTCAAATCTTATGAAGAGAGGTAATAGGTGACCTATGAGATATATTGTATACATTGTTGATTAGGTCTAAATACTATTTGCCACATTAACAAATGTTTGTGCTCTATATTTATATGGAACAAATCTACAATTATAGTTTAAAGTGAAGGATAATGTAATAATTTGGAGGTGACTCCTTTTGGCACTGAAATTAAGCTGCTTTTTCATGAAACACTTATGAGAGTTTTGGGTTTTGTGACATCATCAGCATTACTATGGATTCCCAGTAAATTTGCCAACAGTAGCAAAATCCAAAAATATGTAAATTTGTAAGGATTGAGTAAGAATGGGTATACCTGGGGGATTGAGCAATAGAATACATTTAAGGGTAGATTTCTTTAAAAACTATTTATTTATCATTAATTTATATTATCTTTAACTTGCCTACAACATTTTTATTAAATGTTATTTTTAAACTAAAAAATTAACCTTAGTTTTGAACTAAATTTGATGTTTGGGTGTCAATAGTCACTGTATAATTCCATATAATTCCATATTTATCTGAACAGACTTTGCTTGACGTCAGTCCCTAAAACTTTTGAAAACCTGTTTTCGGTCATTTTCTGTTATTTATTCTGTATTTACAATATACATACTGTTACATTTTTAGTTATTGTTGTGCATGATTTTATGAATGATGAGATTATTGCCTTTAAATATTGCATTTTCAATATTGCAGTTTTTACAGGTCACAGTATGTTTGTTTGCATCAAGAGGATACAATTCCTTTTTTCATCTTTTGGGTGTTTATATTTTATTTAGCATGGAAATTAGCCAAGATATTTTTAGTTTCAAGCTGATGCTAATTAAGTTCAGAATGTGACAAATATTTCAATACAAAAGCATTACATTTGTTACTACAGTTATATTAAGCCATGTAGCCCTAAAATTTCTAATTGTTAAACACATGCTATAATGCATTGAAACTTATTTGAAGCAGCATCATAAGTGTTTCATTCAGGGCTTAATCTAAGGGGATCTCTAGGGGTTGTCAAGTATCATCCATTAGCTTGTATTTACTAACTGTTTGGTTGCTTTTGCAGCGGTGTAACTATTGTTAAACCGTGTGCATTATGTTATATATCTCTACTTGCATTATGTTTTGCATTAATTCAGTCATGTTCACCAATAGGTGGCGACAGAAGCGTTAACAGGCACCTGTGATTCGATTTCAAGCAATAATGATATTAAGATTTATATTGAACTGGACTCAAAACCGTTACCCAAATATTCCCATGCTTAACCAGAAAGACTTCTGCTATAGTTTTTTTTTCTATCCAGAACTACTGCATTAAAACATGCAGCTATTTTATCCAGTTTTGAGACTTTCTGTCATAGATTAAAAAAGCAATATAAACCATTGATGCCCTTTCAACAAATTTTCTACATTTGTGGCACAAGGTTTGATGGTCATTTGACTACAGGTCCACATTTGTACTAACACCATAACAAGGGTTTATGGGCCAAAACCCTAGACTTTTGATGAACATTTTACTTATAGATGTAAAATGTAATTCAAAAAGTAGCTCTGAATTAAAGGCATGTGTTTTCCAATCCTGCACTCATTTCTGGGACCAAACATGGAACCAAGGGTTCGTCACAATTTTACAGTCCAGTTCAGAAGCTATAAAAAAACAGTTTACATTTCAAGCATTGTTTGAAGAAAATAAATACATTAGATATATGTATAAGAAATACAGTCCACGGGTTTGGTGTGGGCCAATAAACTAAAGTGCATGAGTTGTGGTGCATATTTAAGTGCATATATAAATATATGCAGAAATGCCTAATGCCCACTCATCAAGTGTTTTCAACTAAACAATGCAAACAGACTAACTTCCATTGAAATCTATTTTAACAAATCTTATTTGTTTTCATTGAATTCATGAAATCATGTTTTTGTGGGTTTTTTTGCAAAAAATAAAATAAATTGTAGCACTTAGATGCAGACTTGAATAAACAGAGGGCCCAGCATGATGGCTGATCCATGCCAATATCATGTGCATGTGGGACTGTGTGTGTGTGTGACTCCCTTATGCTTTCTTTGGTGTAGTTTTGGAGCCTGACAGACCGTTCTCTGTGTTATCAATCCCTGAGGAGGTGACAAGGCACTCCTTACTGAAAAGACAGGAAATAAAATGAGAATAAAAAATGAGAATACAGCATGTATGTGTGTGTGCGTTTGTGTGTGTGTGTATGTAAATAAATATACATGTATATAAAAAAAATGTAATATTATATAAAATAAATATACTTTTCTATAAACATTTAAATAGTATTCAATTGTCAGGTTAATATGTCTCATATGCATGAATTTAAGATTAAAATTAACTCACTTTTTTTCCTCAAGCTTGGCAAGAACAAACAGAGTGAAGTTCTTTATCAGCATGAAGGCCATTAAAAAAGCAATGAATCCACCGACACAGGAAGCAATGATGATGGTGAGCGTGTTATCAACCTCTCTCACTGAGGCCCGCAGAGCATGATGACACAAGAAAACGAGCAAACAGAAAGAGTTTATTTATTACTGACCTCGAAACTGCATTATGGCCTCAGCATTCATGCATCTTTCTCCTCGTGATACTTACATTCTTCCACCACGTAGAGAGTGAAATAAGCGCTGTGATTCTTGCTCTTCTCTTTGGGATTTTTGCCAAAGCAGGTGTAGACACCCGCATCCTCGAACGTTACATTCCAGAGCAGGATGGAGATGTTATTTTCTTTACTGGAGCCGACATAATCAAACCTCTCACGGTAAATATTCACTTTGGATGGATCCACGTGATCCAATGGAATCACAGCATCAGCAATCTGATTGGAAAACAGAGCTGAAATGTATAAGTTATATCTCTGCTTGCCACATACCAATAGGTGATATTTATTTTAGCCAATATTTGATCCTGCGGCGCATCCATTATATCATGCGTCTTATATAGCATTATTAGCATGTGCTTAACACTAGAAGTCCCTAGTGAAAATCACTCATGATTGTGAGGCATTATATTAATTAAAACAATTGAAGTTTATTATTAGCAACATTCAAATCAATTATGACTTGTTTTAAATGGTTTTGGATGATGATTAGAATTAGTAGTTAAAGACACCATGTAAAGTAACCTGGACTGCTACACTGTTACAAACATCCCTTAAACATACAGCCTATATAATATGATAGGACAGAACCACTTAAGGGTCAGTAATTTGTTACATGAAATAAAATGTAGTATTTAAATAAAGTCTAAATCTAAATCTGTATTATAGGCTCTCTTGAATACTCTTTTATTATTTACCAATCATCAGTGTAATATTACTCAATAACCGCTATACTTTTAAACCTAGTTTCTAATAAAAATATTTTATATTAACATTTTGTGCTGAATTGTTCATGTTAGGGTCTTGATCACCCATAACAGTTTATTCTGTGTTAACGTCTACATAATGAGGTATCAATCTCTTCATTAGAGGTATGCAGGCTATAGCTACAACAGATGCCATTAATGTTTCAGTATGTAAATTGCTTAGCAATGTAGGCTAACTATTTCAGTTGTGTTTGCGTGGCAATATCTGTTCTATTCTCTAAGCAATGAACTCTCAGGTCTTATTAGTTTTAGGCTGAATTAACAGTATTCCAGGAACCCTTAGTTCTTGAAAAGAACATCTATACCTTCTGCATGGTGCCATTATCATTGAACTCCCATTTGAAGTACAGATCCTTGATTCCAATACAGCTGGCATATGTGCAGGGCAGGAGAACCGTACTGCCATTCACCGCCTCCAGGAACGGAACCTTCCCAGTTGACATTTCCAGAGCATGAACACAACATACGCCTGAGACACAGAGACAGAAAACAAACAGAAACCGGTTAAAAATGTGAGCATGCAAACAAAGCTGTAAGCTAATCTTCTGCTAGCCCAATACACAGGTGAACGGTAATTTAAAGCACCACAAAGAACCTCGATCCATTTTGATAGCCACAGTGCTAATATTACACCAGAAGAGAGAGCATGTGTTAGAGAAAGAGCCAAGGTCATAGGGAGTATATATTGAATAGTATAATATTGGAGTAAATAGTATATAATATAGTAAATAATATAAATAGTATAAGGAATATATATATATTATATCAATATATAGTACATTGATTTAGACACAGATGCACACACTTGCCCATCCCATTTAGATATATTGACTGTGTTAAAACTGTGATTTGACTGTGATTTCCATTTCCATTTTGCATCACTGTTTATTACAGAGGATCAATTCCTCTGGACCAACCTGTTCAGATCATTGCTAGAAGGCTTGAACCTGCAACCTTCCAGTTACCAGGCCTTTTTATATTATACCACATCATCATCATTTTTTCCACTGTCTCCTGCAAGCCATTAGACTTAAACTATTCATCTTTATAAATATCAATCCATATTTACCAACTCTTCACATGGATAGTAAAAAAAATCAATAAATAAAACAGCACACGACCATATACCTCCATGTCTCAAACAAAACCACTTTCCAAGTCCAAGGTTCCAAGGTAACCCACAGAATAACACACACAAACATCCACTATAGAGATCAACCTAAAATATCACAATGAAAATGCCTTTATGCAATGATGTTTTATAATGTGTTTTCTACCATCAAGAACAGCTGATGATGTCTGTATATGTCAGTGTGGTTTAGCAAGATCCGTGTAACAACTTTGACATTTCAGATGTGACTGCACAGTGATACTGTTTCATGTGCATTGCAGTTTTTAGTGTTCTATATTTAGAAAATCTTGGTGTTTACTTTAATGTGTGAATTAAGTACAAGTATTCCTTGTTCATGTTTAAGTCTAATTTTAGGAATGTATTTTATGCTGTAATAAGTTTAGTAGCCATGGCCTATTTTAATGTGTGATTTAACAGTCAGCATTCTTCTACACTCTTACACACACACACCAATATCTACATATATACACATATATATACACACACATATATACATACAGTATATATGTTTTCAGACAAGAAGTTTTTGGTACAAGGGCTGTTGTCCACCACAACCCATATAATAACTAAATCATTAAAGATTTAAATCATTTGAAAAAGTAAAATAAAATAATAATTGTAATACAATAATTAAAAAAAAATACTTTTCTGGTGGACCTGGACCCCATTGGATAAGTTATTAATTATTTTTAATGCAACTTTAAAGTTTTTTTATTGCATACAAAAGGAATAGACATAATCAGAGACTGCAGAGAAAATCAAATTAGGAATCTGCTATTTGCATTACTGTTAATCCTTTCATAACAAAAAGATATTTTTACATTTATTACATTTTAATGCTGAGCTGCATGGATAGATCTGAAAGACTCAACTAGAAACGTATTTTTACACATGAGCACCAATCAAGCTGGTGACCTGACAAACACACCTGGGCTTCTCTGATGTCAAGCCTCCGGAAGTTCATTCAGCACCCAGTGTGAGAGTGCTGAGTTTACACAGCTGTGTACCTAAACAGGCTACATGACTGCCCCAGTAAGAGCTCCTTCAGTTTGAATGGACTTTTCATGGGAGATACTTTGAAACAGGACGGTGCAAACATTGTGTGCTCACGAATATGGTTGCCATTATGTTTTCTGTAAAAGTTCTCAATGTGCTCTGTAGAAATGCATTGTTAAAAAAAAATGAAACAGAAGGAAATAATAATGTTATCTAGGTTTAATCATTTTTCTCAAAAATACTTTTTTCAAAACAAAGAGAAATAAACAGTTTTAATGTAAACTCATAGATGCAATCAAATGAATGTGAATAGTACAGTTCAGACTTAAGTATGTAATGAAAGGCACTATATATTTTTATAGTTAGTTATCTTTCTCAGAAACACTTAAGCAGGGGTTCCTCTGAAATATGGGTGATTTCAGCTGCCATAAAAATCTTCTCTTCATGTTTGTTGAAACTGACAGTCACAGTAAAGTACCTGAAGTTATTTATTCTGAATCCCACCCTTGCCAGTCATTAAACAGCTTTGAGATGTTACATTAAGTACAGGTGCGAGCAGTAATCCTCAGCTCTCAGACACACACTTCACCTCTTTATAGCCCATTCACACTGAATTAATAATATAACTGACCACAGTTTCCTGTATGTAACTCTGTCTAGAGGAGCAAAACTGTCCCAGAAATGTGAGACGTAACGTAATGCTGCATTTAAACACCGCTTACATCTCATCCTACAGCTTCACTGCAATGCAACATTTGGGGCTGGAACAGTGCGTATGTGGGGGGGTTGGGGGCCGTATAGGCCAACAGAGAATAGTCTATGCAGGCTGACTATTTTGAATTTTAATTCAAATATATATGACAAAATGAATATATATATATTGTTCAATTTACTATAAGTTACAGTATACTCACATATACATGTACATACACACGCACACATATATACATCTATACATAACTTATCAATATGCTAATACAAACACAACAACAAGAAAAAGCTATTAACAGAATGTCATTTAATATGAGGTTAGGAGAGAAGTGGAGATGAGACAAACAGGAGAAAAGGAGGAGAATGGAGGAGATGAGAAAGAGGAGGAGATAGGATGGTCTTACCAATGATAAGTGTGAGCAAAAGACAGCACACAGCTCTTTCTGAAGAATCTCCTCCTCCTCTCAGATTTCCTGTGCTCTTCGTCTCCATGCTGCACTCCTCTTTCTTTCCTCCTGTTGTCACGGTCACCAGTCTTCTTCAGCAGTTCACCTGCAGGTTTGTCTGTTTCCCAGAAGCCTTCACTCTTCAGGATGCTGTCAGATGCTGTCTGGGACTGCTATAAAGTCACTTTGGCACACTAGATTAGTCTGTGATTGCGATTCCAAGCTTAAGGTTTCTCCTCAAAGGGAGAATTAGAAAAGCCTTCTCAGAGTTCTGGAAGCATCTGTCCAGCTGGGGAAATGTTTCTATATCTCCATCAGTGTTCTTGATGCTCGGTCGCCCCCTGACATGCCCTGTGAACACGGGAAGTTTTTGAACATCAGCGCAGCAGGACTCATTTAAGTTTGATTTCACTGAAATAGTAAAAGTAAACCTAAACATTCTTATCTAAGCAATATATTTAATACTGTAAATGGATCTTAAAATAGATCTTAAAAATTATTTTTTTTTGTATTGCATTACCCACAGCCTTGTCCTTATCTCATCATACCACACAGATCGGTGAACAGAATTCAATTGTCAGTGAGAGATGAAGTAAGAAAGAGTCAGATCTTGACAAGTAATCAATGTAAAGATAAAACTTTTCTGTTTTTGTATTTGAATTCAATCTACATGTGTAAATGTATGACTCTGCTATGTGAACACTGTGTACAAATCACTCAAGCCATTTGTTTAATGTGTCTTTGGCTGAGTCAGCATCTGTGTGTCAGTGTGGTTTCTGTGCACTACCTTGTTTGCGCAGGTAAAACTGTGTGTCCTGTTCGCAGAAGCAGAGGGCATCGGTCCACAAAATGAGCAGCACACAAATCCGCACTGTTCCGGTCCCGGTACGGCTTGGACGCCCATGCACTCCCTCTCTCACGCATACATACACACACTCACTGATGCACCTTGTGAGA
>JBAJNP010002737.1:0-33031 GCA_036877545.1 Yasuhikotakia modesta
GATGAGAATGAATGGAGCAAGGAAAAACGATACAAGGATGAGAATGAATGGAGCAAGGACAAACGATACAAGGATGAGAATGAATGGAGCAATAATGTGAAACACAGGCACAGCCCATCAGACCACGTGTCTACCCATTACCATAATGACCAGAGGCATTACGATGGACGAGACTATGAGAGCTACTGGCCCAGACAGAGGGAGAAGATACAGCGCAACCACAGACAGAGAAAGATTTGCAGCAGTGTAGCAGATTGCGCTCATGTAGAAGGTCTTTCTCCTGTCAGCCTCCAGGACTTTGAGGTCCTGCTCCAGAGCTACCTGAATAAGATCCAGTATCCTGAGGACCAAACCTATAATAAGGAAGAACTTAGAAAGTTGGTTAGGGAGTTTTTCACGGACGGAGTGTTTGTTCACGATCAGATGCCCTTCAGTGAGTTTGTAGAAGATGTGGCAGACATTCTGGAGGACATGGCTGATGGAGAAGAGAGCGATGTGGAGGAGAGTGAGGAAGATGATGATGATGATGAGGAGATGGAAGAATTTGAAAGAGAGGCAATAGAGATGTTTGCACTTCCAGAGGAAGTTGAGAAGGTTGAAAAGAAGTGGGATAAAAAGAAAGAGAGTGGTAAAATGAAAGGTCACTGAGATGTGTAAGTAGTTCACTGAGGTGTGTAAGAGGTTTGGAAAAATTAGGAGGTCATGAAACATCTGAAACAACTTTTCAGACCTGATTTCTGGCTTTGTAATGTAAGGAGTGCCATTTCCAAAGTGGCTTGTCTATATGATCTTTTCAATACATCAGTAAGGTTATGCATTTATATGTCGGAGATACAGCACTACTGTAAAACCACTGGCTTCAGTCCTTAAAATATTACAGCTGTTTATGTTATTTCATTTAGTTTGTCTTCATTTATTTATCAGTCCACTGTGCAAAGAAAAACAACACATTCTAAGTCAGCCATTTTCTTATCTGAGGACCGCAACCAAATACTAAAGTATAGCACTACAATTTTCCTGGAACTCACCTGCTGATGTTGGGTTGATACAGTCTTATGTCACATTTAAATCCTAGCATTTCTTCCACAAATATAATATATATTTGTCTGGGTACATTCATTAAAAGAATGTGGTTCATTTGATAGTTACTGTTACGGTCAAGTGTAATTGGTCTCAATTCTAATTTCTGTTACCTTGGTAACTGTGGTACTGTAGTCCGTATGTTTATTTTCATGTCTAAAACATTGTGTACAAATACTGAATAGAATTGTTTTGAAACTATTTGGGCTTTTTTATGTTCGTTATGTTATTTTAATTCCTAATTTATTGTGTTCTTTCTAGGGTTAAGACTCAATGTCTGTGAAGTGTTTGAGATTTTCATTAATAATTATTACTTAAAATGTTTCTTGAGGGATATTTCAGTGACTAATAATCTCATGTTCCTATAAAGTCCCTATTGCACTTGTGCCTGAGAACAGCAGGCGCTGTCAGGCCATCTTGTACGTTTGCAGTTTAGTCTTCACATAATTACTGTTGGTTTGAAATGCAAATAATTCAAGTATTATAAGAAGTAAATCTATTACTGTTAAGCACATAAGACAACATGTGGAGGTTTTTCACAGACCACGTAATTCTTTGTGTAGATGCAAGAGTTTAAAGTGCTACAGTGATTAATGCAATAACAACATTTATTTGCTTTTGTGTGTTAGCCAGAGTACAAATGGTTCTGTTATTTAGAAATGTTTTTGATGTGAAACCATTACAGAATAAACAACTGCGTACAGTTATACTTGATGTATTTATTTGCACAGATTTAAATATTTTATGTTAAGGTCTTCATGAAGCTTTAAATGATGGCTCTTTTCATTTACATCTCACAGCTGGTAAATTTACCTTATCTCTTCATCACAAGTATGTTAGATTAGCTTGTTCCTGAAAATGGTTTTCTCAGTTCCTCCTGATCTGTATTACACTGTATCTAAACACAATTAGCCTGTACATATTATGCAAATAGAGAATGTTAAAGAAATCTTCGAAATCTGAATTCCTACAAACAAACTCAGTGTAAGATTGTACAACATACAGGCTAGTTCACTGTCTGATCTTCATTGAACTTCTGATTGTTTAAAAGATAAAAATGACGCTAAAAAATGACACTTGAGTTCACAGGTCTATTTAATTTCTTTAAAGGCACTCGTGTTTTTGGAGTAAAAGGAGAAGTGAAAGAAAGACTAACACACACAAGGTTTGAACAAGTGTAGGGAGAAGTCAGAAAGACTTTAGCGTTGATGGGAGAAAATCTGCAGTCTGGAGGCGTATGAGCAGGAAGATTGTGGTGCATAATTTTGAGATTAAGTTTAGCATCTAAAATTCCTTCATTATGGCTGTGTGCATGTGTAACTGGAATCGTTTTGTTTTGCGCTTCTGGTTGATACTTGCACTGTGTTTAAATATCTGCAATGTTGGCTTTGCTCTCATAACTAAACATTGTATGACCATGGAGGAGCATCTTCTCAGAGACATGCCTAGGACTCCACACTGTTCCCATTATCCAGGGAAGGGTCCCTATGCATACTGCAACATTACAAACCTGCGCACAGATCTGTCAGAGGTAGGACCCGAGGTTAGATCTCTTTGTATCTCTGGCGATTTTAAAAGCATTCTTGCTAATGCTTTTTCAAACTTGCCTTACTTGGAAGTTCTTCACATTGATGGGGAAAGTTTGGTGAGGGTTCAGTCTGGTGCTTTTTCAGGGCTTTCGAATCTAAAGTATTTGTGGATCCTTTTTGATGATGCCCATTGTAGTTCTGTCACAATGGAAAGTCTTGCATTTGCTGGTTTGTCCAACCTGGAGGAGCTGTCACTCAACGGTCTTAAGTTAGGTAATATATCAAACAGTATATTTGATCCATTGGTAGGAGTAAGTAGAATAGAATTAAAAAGGCCTTGTGAACAAAACCTTGGTGTTATTTTTTGTTATCTTTCAGATGGAATGTCCCATCTGAAAGACCTAAATGTGATAGACAGTGACATTTCAACCATTGAGAACAATGGATGTGCAGAAGGTTCAAAAACCTGGCCTTTGAAGGTCCTTTCTGGGATTCAGAATCTTTACATAGCTGGGAACCCCATCAAGGTCATCCAAGCACACTCATTATCTGTGTTCCAGAATCTCTCTAGTCTTTATATTGTTTTTGAAGATAAATGGCTAGGTAGCATTTGGGAATCAGGAGTTGGACAAATCAGTGAGTTGAATTTGTCAGGTGATGTGGTGCACAAATACTCTACAAATGTCAGTGACTTGTGTCACCTTATTTCCCATCTTCGTCTTCAGTCCTTTGGTCTCATTTATATAGCATTAGACAGACTGACTGCAGAAGATTTAAAAGATTGTGGGACAGAGTTGAAAAAGTTAGCCATTAGCAGTTCAGAGGTGGGAACTTTGGACTTTGGCTTTTGGACAGGTAAACCAGAGATACAGGAACTGCAAATGGCAGATCTGAAGTTAACAGAAGCTTTATTCTGTGGTGCTGGGAATGCAACAGTGTGGTCTGTAACAATACTTGACCTTACTGACAATTTAATTACAGATATTGAAGGTGACCAGTTTGCTTGCATGCCTCTTCTTGAACGTCTCTTTCTCAGCAATAATGCCATAAAAAGACTGATGCCTCATGCATTTCGTGGTTTGCATCACCTTAAAATTCTTAGGCTTAATGCAAACAAGATCTCACAGCTTGCTGCTGAAGATTTTAGGTTCCTCCAGTCTCTGGAGATCCTCCTTATTAATGACAACATTATAGAAAGCATTGAGGATGGAACCTTTCGTTTCCAGCAGGAGCTTCATGAATTAGCTTTGGGCAAATTGGAATATATTTATAAGTTGCCTCTAAGCAAGATTTTTCATGGATTTCCACAAAAAATGCAGCGGCTTACTATTGATGCACATTATGGAACTACATTTTACCTGGACAGTACAGAACAGCCTAATAGAACATTTGTCCTGGAACTAAATGGAGGCCGATTGGATTTTGTAAACTGTAATGATCCTATTTTAAAAGCTGTTCGGGAGATAAGCATTAACTGCAGTTTTTTCATATGTCAGAATTACTTCATGGCTCCTTATTTCCCAAACCTAGAATCCTTTGAGATGACAGAAAACTCTGAAAAAGTGTCTTTAAGTTACACAAAAATCAACACTCTGCACCATTTGAAGCGCCTCAAACTCGTCAACCTGAAGTTCAGCAATCGTACGGATGCTGGAAGTGTCTTCTGGAACCTGACACAACTTCAGATCCTTGTACTGCTAAACTGTGACATCAGCTTCCTGACCGGAAGTATGCTAAAGGACCTGAATTCTCTGCAGCTTTTACGTCTTTACAGCGACAGCCCTTTACTCTTGGTTGATGGCATGTTTGATGTTTTGCCCATGCTGACAGCTTTTGTCCTTGACAGAGTGGATTTCCAGTGTGATTGTGGGAATGGCTGGCTTCTCGATTGGGCAGACAGCACCAAAAAGGTTCAGGTGATCTACATACAAAAGCAGCAGTGTGTCTGGCACTATCAGAAGCGCAACTTTTTGGCCACCATGGAGAAGTTGTGTCAGACTGATACGCAGTACCTGTGCTATGTAGCCACAGCTGCCAGTGTTTTTCTGATGATGTCAGTGGCGGTTGGGTATCGTTTTGCCCGCTGGCCTTCTGTGATACTCTTCTTCCGACTGAGAGGTTGGGTGGAGAGGAGGTTGGGAAGGCAACGGCAGAGGAGAAGACGACTTCATAGGGTGGATGGAGAGGTAGAGGAGGAGAAGTATGATGCCTTTGTGTCATTCTGCAGCCGAGATGAAGGGTGGGTTCTGGAGGAGATGATTCCAAAGTTGGAGGAACAAGGCCACCCCACACTGAGGTTGTGTCTGCATAACAGAGACTTTGAGGTAAGCCTTAACAATACAAAACCACAGTTTCATGCTAATGTAAGTTACATTGCAATTTAAATTTGGTGCTTTGTACAAGTTTTTCTGAAATGGTGTTTTTGTAGTGATCTTGTGATGTATCTCCAAAATGAAACATCTTTTACTGCAGGTGGGTAAAGGTATTGTGGACAACATTGCGGAGAGCATTTATAGCAGCCAGTGCACAATTTGTCTGATTAGTCGCTGGTATCTACGTAGCGACTGGTGTAGTCTGGAGATGCGAGTGGCCACCCACCGCCAGCTGGAGGAGCAGAATTACTGTCTCATTGTCATCTTTCTTGAACACATCTCCCCCTTTGAGCTCTCTGCTTTTCACCGGTATTTCAACCTTTTCTGAATGCATAAAGCTATTTAAAACAATATTAATTAATTAATGAAATACTATTAACAAATTTTTCTACACTGCAGTTTGGCCAGACTGGTGAGATCTCAAACATATTTAGATTGGCCAGAGGATGAAGCTGAGAGAGAAAACTTCTGGGATCGTCTACGGAGAAACATTGTGGATGAAGACATGGTGAGAAATAGAGAAGTGGTTGAGCAATGGTGAGGGTCCTATCTGAGGTTTAAAAGATACAGATAATGTGTATGACTTCACAGCAGAAAAGATGTTAAACTACATCTGAAATATTGTATTTTAATATTACAGAATGCTTCTTGAAACTGCTATGTTGCAGTAGATTGTGCAGTGCAGTGATTTACTGTAATACAAATCTTGTGTTATTCTTTACTATTTTAAATGCTTAGTCATGCATTATTATTATCATTATTGATTTTTGTTTCTGTGCTTTTTCTGAATTTGTCTCTGTATGATTTTCAACTCTGTTAAATTATCATCTTTTCAACTTGATTGTTATTTGACCAGCAAAGATAAATAAGGGAAGTTTTGCTTTCATTAGTATATTTTTCATCAGCATTTTTTAAAAGTTTTCAAGATAATATAATAATAAGATGGTCACTTGTCAAATATTGGTAAGTTTGCTGTGCCATTTAGCCTACAGTATTTTAATAATAAAAGTACAGTAGAGGCAGAACAAGGAGAACGATAGAAAGCGTTTAAAACAAGTAACCATAAAACCACATTTGGTTAGAGTAAATGTTTTTAGCTCCATTAAGTGCGCGTGCGCGCGCGCATAGGGGGAAGGGTGAGGGTTGAGAAAATAAATGTTACCCTAAAGTAAACAAAACCATAGGCATTAGCCTATTTTTGACAAGTATTTTTCAGTACAAACACTAGAGGGCAATGTTATACAAATAGGGTGGTAAATGATGACGCCATAAGGGTGTATAACTTATGACATCAGTGGGTTCAACTAGCCCTTTACCACAATATATAGGTCCTACACCCTGATAAGTGCTTTCGCCTGTTAATAGCTACCAGTAATATTAAAGATACTAAATTCTGAAAAGAAGCATAATAAGGTGATAAGTCATCCTGGACAGGTAATTCAGATGTTTATCTCTCACACAGTCTTTCTCAATCCGTCTCCCACATACACACCTTCAAACAGCAACAATTACACGTTACAAGTTATGTTTAGTTTTGCTAGAAGTGGTCAAGCATGTTGAAAAAAGACTTCTTACTATCAAGGTGTGGTTGCACAATGATCTCACTATTCCAGTCTCACTAAGCCTTTGTGCAACAAAGTACATGCTCCTACTTGCGATAGAAACACACTCACTCAGGTTATACAGACATGAACCAAGCAGTTGACACAGAAATACACTGTATGTATTAATTACAAATCTGAATCTTTTAGAATGGCTATAAGGAAAACAATCAAAGTGAAATAATATATTTATTCTCATCTCAGAAAGTGTAAAACAGAATATAAATATAATGTTCATGGAAGTAACGTCCATACAACACCTCTCTTGGGTAATATCCTGTTTTCCCCACCCAAATAAGTTCTGTGCATACGCCCTGTTTTTTAATGAAAAAGTCTGCTTGGGAAGACAGGAATTCACTGACGAAGCATTGTACTGAAAAAAGCAGGAATTCGTGAAGAAGTTTGGGTTACAAAACTAGGTAAGCGTTGCCATTTAATGCTAAAACTATCACTTTTGTTTCAGGTATGCCATGGGGCAACTTTTACTAGCTGGTAACCGTGTTTGCGTTATGCCTCATTTAACTTGTTTTATGTGAGCACATCCCTGCTGCGCGTCAAGATCGCAGCGGTCCATAAATACACTTAAGTGTCCAATGGAAATGTGTCACTTTCCGTTCAATCCTTTCTAATCTGCGTGAATATTTTAGTCCTTAGGAGCGACCTTGGGCTCAATTTAGTGCGGTGACAACAAGTAGCCTATCCAATTCCCTACGTGTAACGCAACGCCTTCTCCTTTTACACTGCAAGGAGAAATCAGAAACCCGCTTTTTATTAATTCATTGAGTTTCTCAGAGCGCAAGTACGAGGCTCCTGCAGCAACCCCCCCGGGTTAGGTAAACCCACCTGCATATGTTCCTTATTATGCGACGCTCACAGTGATGAGTACTAGGCGAGTTTACGGGCGTTTGCAGGACATGTTCTCGATCGATACTTAGATCGGACAGAAGCGCGACCTCAATGTGTCAGGGGCGACACGGCCACCGGGATGGCTTTAATTATGTATGCAGAGATATTGTCCTGTAAGACTGTCCGATAACCCGGGTGAAGCGAGACAACTTGCTCGGCATTGCTTGCGAGTGGTGACAGCTTGAAACATGCCGAGGAAATGATTCACACCTCGCGGGAAGGGAGAACAAGTTTCTTGTTCTGTATCTACATGCAATGGAAAAACTTGCACCACATTAATGTCCAAACTTTTCCAAAATAACTTAATTGCATTGCCTGCAATGTTTGCCCAACTTATATTCATTTATAATAACCAAGGGTATTACGGCGACAGTATTCAAGCATTCCAGTGTAGTAGCTCAAGTTAATGCGAGTTAAGAGTTCTGCAGAGTTGCTGGGAAAAATTGAACTGGTAGCCGGAACCGGAAGAACCACCACCTGCCTGCACAAGTACAGCAGAGATCCTGCGAGAACAACCACATTATTGTTTGACATTGTTCAGTAAACATCTGGAAAATTGGGCAAACCACCAAGTGCTCAGAGAGACATCTAGAGGACCAACTCAGCAGTACAGTTAAATAAAAATAATATTTTATATTGCCACTAGGTTCTCAATGACATGAAAGTGAAACACATCTGTTGCAACAAGTTCGTTCCAGTGATGCTTCAGCCTTCTTCTAGTGCTATGTCCTTTTAGCAGCTAGGGTGTGAATACTATTGAGGTTAATGGGTTTGGTTGATGTCTGAATTTCACAACCTCATTTCAGAACATGACCTTTTGTTTGGGTCTTTTAGCAGTAATCATTAGGAGCGCCTGTCAGTCATCCTGTCAAATAAGCCTCTTTTTGTCTGTTCTACTGTATTCTGAGCTTAAGTATCACCAGAGCAGATAAGAAGCAAACACAAAAGCCAGTGTCACAGCCACACCCATCCACTCAATCATATAAAGAATCCCTCCTGATATCTCAATAGAGTTTTTACCCAAGGCAGCCCCCACCGACCCTCTCTCTCTCTCTCTCTCTCTCTCTCTCTCTCTCTCTAATTAGGTTAATAGAGGTGCATCAGTAATTGGATGGACGGCAGTGCACTGGTGTAGTGTACTAATGTTAGTGGTGTAGTATAAGTATTCAGGTGTGACGTCTGTCAGATGTTAGATTTACCTGAAGATGATAGTATTACCTCTGTGTCACTTCCACATCAAAATATTTATATATGCGCTTTTGTGATGTCTAAAAGAAAATAGAGCCACTGTCTAAATCAAATGAATTTTTTAAACATGAAACGCAGTCAAACTGTCTATTATAATTGCTAAATAAATAATTGTAGATAGCAAATTAAAGTTTGATACAAATCATATAAAATATCTCCAAACATGAGTGTGTCATAAACTTAATAATTAAAATATATCCTTTAAGATTTGCTTCATTTGCTTTGTAGCACGTGGTCTGTTTGTATTTTTGTGGACGTCTGGCCACTTTCCAGTAATTATAGCCTCACTGCACCTGTGTTTGTGAGTCCCTCATGAAAGGATTAACCTGCTAAATGTCACCTGAAGGAAACCCAAATTAGATCATGAATTATTTGTTTGTGTCAAATATGCAGTTGGGACTGCAAGAATATGAAATGCAGTAGGACACAGGTCGTCGCTTCACTTCCTGTTTTGTAGGGATGGTAAAAAGTAATTTTCACCAAGGGAAAAGGGCCTCCACATGCTTCCAAGTGTATGTATAGACTGTGGAGTAGTTTGTTGTCGGAAGCGAGAGTAACAGACAGCTAGCAGGCAATCCCTGAGGTAACCTAAGCCTGGGTCCTGAGGGGATCGAATGTCTGTTAAAGATCACAGGTTCCATTGTCCTGTGGTACAAACTCTACAGCTCAACACACTCCTCTTCTGCTCCTCTCCCCCTTCTTCATGCTTTTTAATTATTCTAACATCATCTCTCTCCTCGGGTCACTCATTTTCCAGTGCCTATCCTTGTTTATCATCATCCCAGCTTCTAAAATACAATTTATGACTGCAAAATCCTGTCCTTGTGATTTTTCATGGTTGTAAGATGAGAAAAAAAAATTAATAAATGAATAAAACATGAGTATGAATGTGATTTTGTGTTCTGTTTCTCTAATCCAACCTGCAAGCTGATTTTTAAGCTTAAATTGCAGATGATTGGTATATTAACACTGGGAAACTCCACTGTTTGTATAATTTTGTTTGTGGGTTTCCTGACAAGCACAAAGTCTTGGTTTGGCTTCGTTTACAACTGTGTTTACAAATGTTTTCCTTGGAGAGTAAACATACATGTAATAACTAGCAATATTAACATCTATCAACTTATTGTTTTTAAGCTATTGTATAAAAGACTCATTGTACTAAATATTACCTGTACTATTCATGCTGATATTCACTACAACAGCACTTTTACTTGTGTAATATAACTTGTGTTCTCCTGTCTTTTTCTCTGTACAGTTACAGATATGGAGGGAGCCATTAAAACAGTTGTCATGCAGTTCCTCACTACAGCACGGGGAAAAGAGAGTCTGGGTAGCAAGAGCTTCCAAAAATTGGTCAAGAGCCAGCTGGGCAACATTCTGAGTGTAAGCAGCTCCCAAATATCTGAGATTTTTCTTTCTACTGTAGTTATTTGTGGTTATTGTTAATGTCTAAACGTCTAGATTAAGGCCCATTATCTGTCACCCTTCCTGGTTGGCTAAGCTAGTCAATGCTAATTGCAATGTTGTTAGTTGTAAATTATTGAGGATGTCACTGTGGTTCTGTCTCTATCAGGATACAGATAGCTCTGCAGCAGTGAAGGACATGATGAAAGGCCTGGATGACAACCAGGATGAGAAGGTCAGTTTCCAGGAGTACATGACGCTGATAGGCTATCTGGCTACCTCACTGAGTGAGCAGAAGGCACAGGGCAACGCAGCCAGTGGACAGTAGACCAAATTAACAACATCAACCGCATTTGGGTTATTGAACCTCTAACACTAATTTGTATTACTGGAGTCTTGCACAAATATTCATGGTAAATACAGAAAAGTTTTTAGTTGTTAGAAAAGTGTTTAGTTTTACTAACTTTATTTGGATTAGTTGATTAAAACCAGCGTACAAAACCACTGCCAGAGAAAATTAAACAAGAATTATTAAAATGTAACACTAACACTTTTGAAGACTCTGATATTATTAAATGATGATGTTGTTTATGTTTATTCAAATTATACAGCATCTTATTAGTGGCCCATGTGCAACTATTAAATCGAATAATTTTTTGTTGCATATGTTCTTGCTGCTTATTTTGCTAAATCTAAATCCATTGTAACAGATATTAATCTGGAAGCTTATATGTATTCAGATATGATTTAATTGTTTAACCTGGAACTAATTAGTGATTGTTTATATCATGTCAAAATCCAATACAATAAAATGTCAATAAAAATTGCAATGCCAATGATGACAAATTTCTAATTGCAGTCAACGTTTATTTTATAATTCATTCTCTACTAACCACCCTTCATCTCTACTTACCTAACCAAGAACCTTTTAATACAAGTTACATAAGTCAGCAAACGTGTACAAATCTGAGCAGAATCATATTTAAGAGACATCCTCATTTGTAAAAATGCTATACAAATATAATAAGTAAGGTTTTTACAATTGTTTTTTCAGCATTTTGTAAGGTTAAAATGGAAAAAGTTTTCTGTTGGGGTCAGGAACAGAGCTTTATGGGAACCAGGTTAGGGTAAGGTTAAATATTGTTCTGTAGGTTATAGTTTTAATTATCTTAAGTTAGTTTAAGGTTAGCATAGGTGTGCATGTGTGTGTGTGTGTGTGTGTGTGTGTGTGTGTGTGTGTGTGTGTGGGTGTGGGTGTGGGTGTGCTTGCTAAACTTTGCTGGCAAATGTGTTTGCTTAATGATGAATTAACACCTGTGCAGCAGTATCAGGTGTGAGAGGACCACTTGCTGTCAGATGCTTTCACACACACACACACACCAGATAATGAATCACCATCCTGAAGACCCTCAGGCTGTTAGTAACCACATTTGTGCCACATTACCTTAGTTGGCCTGTAACAGAATCAGTCTCTTGCCATCTGACCCCATTTCATATTATGAAACATTTGAGTCTTCAAATACATGAAAAATGTGTGTGTAGTTTTAAAGCAATATTTAAATATATTAAATACATTTGTATATGTATTTATATATTTAACATAATCAACTAACATTCTAAATAATGTTAGTTGATTGTGTTATGTTGTTAGTTAATGTTGCTTTAATGTTAGTTGTAGATGTAAATTGTAGAATTTGTTAACAGTGCTGTTGTGTCAGCCTGAAATTATAACAAAATAACTTTATTTAAACGAACTTTATTTAACAGCAGTGCTAAAACTACAGGATTTGTGGAGCTATACCTATTTTTAGTATAGTGATGTTTGCGTCTAAGTCATCAATTACAGCAGATAAATCATTTAGGTCAGGGTGATGAACTATCGCGTCTCTAAAACTTTAATGTGACAAGGACCAGTACATATAACTAACCTTTAGGATCAAACGTATCTATTTACCCAAAAGGTCTTATTTCAATATAGTCCAGGTTTGTTTATATACATGAACTTTACAATGTGTCATTACATAACGATAAAGTCTTGTAATTGATAATATCTGACAGCAGTAATGTCTCATACTGTACATACCCGTGTATATATAGAAAAAATATTCAAAATATGCAGTTTTTTGTGCCTCAAAGTCTAAGCTTATATACAAGTAGACAAATAATTTGAGTCTATATGTATACATGAGTATGTATAAATATACACACCAAAGCCATTTTAATCAAACAATGGAAATGAATGAAAGAAAACAAAGTACGTGGCTTGTTTCCAAGTTTCTCAGATTACCATCTAAAGCAGTGAGCTTTCCCTTTTTGACTACAATACTGGCCATCAATATCACACTTATTATAAAGTTTTAGAACTTTATTAGAAAGTTTTTTTTTATATACTTTTGTAAAACAATGTACATTTTGTGGGGGAGGGGTGGAAAACGGACATGGATGGATGGAGGAAGGAGGAGTGTGAGGTATGATGGGAGGAGGACCAAGCAGGTATATAAGATGCTGTCCATCACCTCCTCTCCTCACCAGCATTCATCTCTCCTCAAGGAACAGAAGAGCAGCAAGCATCTAACTGCAAGGTAAGGAACAGGAGATTGAAGGATGGATGGATGAATGGGTGGATGGAAAAATGAATGGAAACAAGTTAGCAAAGAAGAGATTGATGGCAGGGAAAACTTGAATGCCAGAGCTTCTTTTTTCTTTCTTTGACTGTACAATTTCATAGCATTACCTGTATTTTGCATTTGTATTTACATAAGATGCTATGATAAGATGCTCTCTTACATACCTAAAATTCAGTGCTAAAATGTTTAGATATAAAGCTAGTGGACAAACTTTAGTTCTTTTCTGAAGTCTTCTGGTTTACCTGTAAAGAGTCTGTAGACCTGGGTAGTGTTTGCTCATATTCATTTGCATGTGTGGTGAATTGTGGGCACTGAAAATAGCTCAGTTTACACTTAGCAGAATAACTTCCATCTTAGGTTTCCAAGTGTTTTCTCCAGTATAGGATTTCACCCTTATCAGTAGAGTCACATTTCCTCTCTGTAGTTAAGTTAAACCTCTCACATGCAGTTTGTGGTGCCAGAAACGGGTCACTGGATATTTTGTGTAGAACACTGCTGTAGTTTTTATTATTATTTATATCTTTTGTAAGAATTTTACTTTTGTAGTCAGCAGAAATTAAGACTTTATGCCGTTTATTATTTAACCTGAGCCAAACCGAAAGCATTTAAACAATTCAAAAAACAGTCTTTACACTCAAAGATAACTCTTGCTTTCCAGAATGTCCGCCCTAAACTCAGAGAACGCCTCCACTCTGGAGAATGCCATGCAACTGATGATCCAAACCTTTCACAAGTACTCTGGAAATGAAGGAGACAAATACACTCTCAGTAAGGCGGAGCTCAAAGAGATGCTGACACAAGAACTGGGCAACTACCTTGGGGTAAGGAGACGTTATTGTTATTATTATCTCACTGTTTCTGAATAAACTTCACTGGAGTCTCCTCTCCCGTCCGCACAGAACGCACAGGATAAAGATGCAGTAGAGAAAGTTATGGGCGACCTGGATTCAAACAATGACGGTGAGGTGGACTTCACAGAGTTCATTATCTTAGTGGGAGCCCTCACTGTTGCCTGCAATGACTTCTTCCTTGAGTACCATGAAAAAGATGGAAAGAAGGATGACAAGAAATAATAAATCTTCATTTCTCTGAACAAAAGCCAACATATGGGCAGTGAATGATGATGGGGGATAAGGGAGGGGAGAATATGTTTGTGTACGACCTTATCTACTGATGCATCCACCAGCTGCAATGTTTTACCCCTGAAACAACCTGCATTAGATATGAAAGCATATGGAATGAGATTGTTGAATATGTGAATTACGTCTTTCCTTTGTTTTTTAAAGAAGCTGGAGTTTGTTCATTTTAAAATAAGTTCTCCATACCACAATAAACCGCAGATTAAAATAAAAAGAGATAAGGGTTACTGTGTTTTTTTTCTATTAAAGGGCGTATTTGGCATTTGTGTTATTGCACAACTGTGTTGTAGATAGCGACAGTATAAACGGACTGACATCGAACCGTTATCGTTAAACTGAGTAATGCCCGCTAGAGGGCAGCATTAAAACATCACGTCGATGCCCCTTAGAGTAAAGGGTCCAACCGTGTTTTACTTTCTGGGATAACAGTTTGCTTGTTTATCGAATGACTGCTTGTTAATGCTTCTTGTTATCGAGTAAAATTGTTAGTTTTACGTTACAAACTAAAGGTCATATTAATATTATGTAGATGTACATCTGCTTTCTCCACTCCTGAAAAGTTGGCCTGGAGTGCTTTTATAAAGGATGTGCAGCCAACTTGAAATAAGACATGAATTTATTATGTTGTCAGAGGTGACAATGCCAGTAGGTGGGTGTAAGTTTATAAACAAGTGTGGGTGGTAAACAAGTCCCTGGACTGCAGAACAACACAAAACACAGCCAAACTTGAAATGTTTTTGGCCGCCTTGGTCAAAAGACCAGCAAAAAACAAAACTGGAAACACATATTGTGTTTAGAGGACACCAGTAAGTTAGATTTGCCCCTCTGAGATACACAAAACTTTAGAGTGACGCTTTTGTGCTTACAAACCAAAAACAGTCAAACACAGAAAGATGGTATAATAAACTTCTAAGCTTTATTAAACAGGTTATATGTGAGGACAGGTCAGCCAGAGGAGGAAAGTGAAGGTGGAGACAGGTATTTTAGTGTCATTTTAGTGTAAATAAGACGGTGCGCTATTATTGGCCAACACACGTTTTGACAGAATTAATATGATGTCACAGTTCTGTATTATTGCAATACTGAATACAGTGAGTTGTTTGTGGCGCTGCATAACAAACTTACTTCTCTTTTCAGTCCATTTTTAATGAATAAACGTGACTGTGTTTGGTGAATACAGGCTTACGTCCCATTGCTGATGTCAGTGACGGAACACAAGGGCACAGTGAGTCACTGGAGAACTCCTGCCCAAACAAAGACAAAGTAATACGCATGACTCGCACTCTTATGCTGTTATATCTTTAAAAGCTAATGGTTAGGAGATGTTAATGCAATAGAGCAGCTGCACTATGCAGTTCTGCGGTTTGTAATAGGGCTTTTTGCCACTCAGTGCTGGTGAGGAGAATGTGCGAGAAGGTTTGAGAAGATTGATAGCGCCACAACACGATGACTGCAGAGATCTTATGAAGTCAACAACAAAGCGCAACTAATGAAAGAGCAAAGTCATTTATAGAAATCGTTTTAATCCGCTTTCTGAAATATTGTTTTCCCTAATGAACTGTATGAGGATTTCAAACGATTTTCCACAGGAAAATCTTCATCGCCAAAAGCGGTAGTTAATATGGTGAGGGTGGAGACGCGGTGCGCAAACTGGAAGAAGGATGCGGAGGTTTAATCAGTGAAGGAAACAGCTCGACGATATTAGCGCTTTCCTTTGTATTCATGACTCATGAGATATCAGCGGCGCTGTGACTGTGCAGATGCACTGATCTGTACAATTTGTGACCTACTTTTCATAAATCCAGCACTGAATAACATGAAAACCAAGAAATATTAACGTGACAGACCAAATCTTTTTTTAAATACAGGAATGATGTAAATCACTGCTTGTACGTTTCTATAAATAACAATTATTTAAATCTAAATGCGTAATAATGCGAAATAAGGTTATCAGTTGTCGCAGAACATAAGGGGCGACATTACGTTTGAAACAAATGTGGCTAAGTGTGAAAAACACCGTCCTGCACTGAGGCCTGATTTATAGTTTCAACACACTGTGTGCACGCAGTTATGTGGCAGCACACACAACTGTAAACAGCATGTTGAAATACACAGATTAAAGTGTAGATTAAAGTGATGAGAGTGGGCTGATGGGAAAAGAAGGCTGGAAAGAAGCACAGAGGAGATAAAAGCAGTAAGAGGCGAGAAAGAGAAATAAAAGAGCATGAAATGGAGAAGGGAAGATTAAATTTATAGGAGGCTTAACATCATTGCAATACTGCTTAGATTCAGTTAGTTTCTCAAATGTCAAACCCTGGACAGATAAACAGTTGTAGAATGTAATCAAAACAACTTTTTGTGTCAGTTTGGCCTTTTAGTTTCTCTTTCTTTTTGCATGGAGGAATTGTAAGATACATTAAGACTCTGCTGTCTAAGACTCAGACTCATTAAGACTCAGAATCCATCTGATTATATATCAAAACCTCCCAGTCATTTGGCCTATTTAACTTGCTTCACTATTATCCCTCTTATCAGATCCTCTTTCCAAATGTTATGTGTATTAATACAATTCACTGATTGGTTACATAATAGTTATACAATACTGCATCAAAGCCCTGATGGACCAGATATGTGTTCACACATAAACAAGAAGGTTGTTGCTCATAGAAATAATTGAGAACGGCATTTAAATTCATTCTCTTCTGATTAACTTGAATGCACAGGTAACAAAGTCATAAGTACTGTAACTTTAAAAAGCAGAAGGCTCATTGTGGAGCTTGTGGCCGGTGAATGGCTTTCTATTTGCAGAGAAGTGTGCTGATTGGCTGCAGAGCAAAGTAAACAGGTCTCCTCCCTCTCCGATTGGCTTGCATGGTTTTCACCTAAAAGGATGGGAGGGTTGACCAGATGAGAGACCTGCATGAGAATTCTGGACCAAATCCCCACCTCATGTTTTTTTGTGATATTCCAAAAAGGTTCATATAAACCTAAGATTAGTCCAGAGTAACAAGTAGACGAGTTACAATTGCCCTCCTCTTGGCCAGACCTCCCCTTCTTCCTTTGCCCTCCCGCCATGACTGATGGTGGGTAGCGTCTGTAGGTGTGGCGGCCGTAGGTGATTAGTCAGCCGGGTGTGTGGGTGATAGTTTTAGCTGTGTAGTTTTGGAAAAGAGGCTGAAGAAACATTCCGATTGTGCCAAACACACACACAAACACAAAGATCCAGAGGAACAGACGATCGATGACCATAGCAACATATTTCCAGTCCTCACTCACCTGTAAGAGAACAGAGAGGGAGTGAACATGCTGGAACAGATCAAAGGCTTTGTACTGTTATTTTTTTTATATTGTTAATACATGATATTGTTTGATATTGTTTTTACATTTCCAGTGAGTTTTGATGAAACAATCTCCAGTGAGATTGCTCTGTTTTTTATAGTGTATATATATTTTATTTTTTAGGTTTTTTGCATTCTTGGCAATTTAGCTGCGACAACATTATGCAATTACATTTTTGTATATTTTGAACTTATGAAAGACCTAAATCAAACGAAAGCCCAAAAGAGAGAGAAAAAAACACAAACAGAGAGGGAACGGAAGAGATGTTTTAAAAGGGGAAATGTCAAAAAGAGAGTGACGTAAGAGGGAGACAGGACACAGATGAGTCAGATATAAAATGTGGGAAGAGGTAAAAACAAGAGTGAGAGGTTGACATGGGAGGGGAAATTGGGAGGTATTGTGTGGGTGTGGGCGAGAAACAGAGAGAGAAAGGACGAGAGAACAGGGTGAGAGAGAAGGTTAATGTGAACAGAGACTTCATTCCGCCACAGTGCTCTGATGAGGTGAGACACAGGGGACCTGAACCGTAACAGCAAAAAGCTGCAAGGGAGTTGGCATGGAGATGCCTTGTTACCATGGGGATGAGACTGTGTGCAGTTCAAGATGACTGACAGAATTACTGAGCACTGTTAATTTTATCCATTGTTGTCTATATTTTTGTTTTTTAGGAGGTAGCCAAGTGCAGTTAGTAATACTGCTGAGTTATAAAAATATTTTGCTGACTGTTCTTATGAAACAGTGATGAACAGTGATGAAACATACAATTATGACTTTATTGCTAAAAAAATTAAAAAAATGTATGCAGTTGAACTGCAAATGACTGTCAGTAATGTGTCAATATCTCTCCGTATTAAGAATACTACACTGTAGGATTCACACTTTAAAAGTGACCTACTAAAATGATAAAATACAGACAAGATGACAAATATTTTAAATTTAGATAATGTAAATAAAATTATGCTTCTCTTGCATGTTTGTAAAGAATACACAATATTTCTGTATTTTGGTTGGGCAAACTTAGTAAGAGTGCACTATAAAGATCTAATCCAGTATGTTAGAATATACTGTGCATCCATTCATTGCCACTGTTTGTTTCTGACAGATTTCACTGGTATGTGTGATTCACTTAACATAATATTAAGCTTGGTATGGGTATCTAGTCTAAAAATCAATGGGAGATGTATCATTTATTGATGATACAAAAGCAGAACAAATGTATCACATTTACACAGAAAAATGGTTGTATTGTATGAATAGCATCTTATGGCAGTATGACTGTGGCACATAAAACCTTATCAACTAGCCCTTTATAGATCACTTGGCTTCTAAACTGCACATTTCTTTAAAAAAAATCACCTTTAGGATCATCCAGCATGACTGTTATTCTAATACGTGACTATTGCAGAGATTCAGACAGTGTTTGACAAAATGGGACTGCAAGCCATTTAAATGGCAGAAGTGAGTGCAGTGATGAGTAGCTGTGCTGTGGCTAAAGACCACATATCTTTATGAATGCTTTAGGACTGCCTGTCAAAGCCTCCACATTAGAGATTATTAAACCACAAGCGTAGAGATGCATATTGATCGAAGTGTGTCTGCTGGAATGTGTGTAAGCTTTCACTGAGCTCACTATAGAGTGAACGTAAAAGATTTGAGATGGCTGCGTAATCTAATGCTCACTACTGTAGCTGTTTCATTCAAATCTGTAACCTTATGCTGTCTTTAGGCGGTAGTTGCAGTCTGGAAGTGTTTAAATGGTCATCAAAATAAATAAACAGTGAACGGACTTTATAAAGGTGGCTGTAATACATAATACTATTAATATTTCAATACAAACTTGAGCATATCTCTGTAAATGGTTGGAGGTGCCTTTAACTACAAAAGCAGCAGGTCTTGGTGACTTTGAGTAAACTATTTTAAAGACCAGGAAATTTATTGGCAGTCTGTGTAAATGTTCATTATATTTATGGAAGGATGCCACAGGAATTGTCACAAGAGTGAGGTAAGCGGCTGGTTATGTGTCCTTGAAACATGACTGACAGGATTAGATACATTTGGAACTTTACAGAGTTTGCATGGAAAAATAAGATGATAATTAACAGAATGTGTCATGCAGAAAACAGCTTCATTGATTATAAAGGAATTTGTTCTTCTGAAAAGAGCTGTTATTAAATTACAGTCCTCAATTTTGGAAACACTTTAATTTATGCTTAATGGTAATTAAGGGATCAGATTAGCATGTTTTCCTAAAAATGACCTTGCAACTCCATTTCAAGATTTTTAGTCTGATAAAGAGTTCATTCTTGGTTTGACTCACCAACATGGTTTGGGGGTTTTTAAGCAACACTGCTTTTCTAAATCATTTAAGGTAAGACAATAACTTCAAGAAATATTTTTTTCCCACATAAGAAAGTTTGTCAGTCACTAAAATTCTGTTCTATAATAAAAAAAAGTCTAATTTTGTTTTGCAGGTAAAAAAAAGACCAAATGGGTTTGAAACAACCCTAGGGTGGGTAAACAACAATATAATTTTAATTTATGTGTAAACCACTCCTTTAAATGATAACTACTATCATTAATAAATGCTATAATTGTTGACATTAACATCAAAACACTATGCATATTTAGTACACTTAAATCATTATGCAAGTGTATTACTCACACTTCGGTCATCATCTTCACTTTTCATGTGATTTGCTATGAAGCGGACTCCATCCACAGCCTCCTCGAACCCTGGGCAGGCCTGGGCCAGCAGGGCCTGTGTAAGGACAGTAGGCGGCTGCTGTTTCCCTCGAGGCACAGCAGAGCTCTGCAATGGATTCGAACCTCCTTCCCTTGCTTCTCTCCCTCCCTCCCTTAACCCATTTAGTCCGTCCGTTGACCCCCCAGAACCCCCTCCGCTCATCTCCGCTCCAAATTGTTTTACTGAGGCTCGGTTTACATAGCAAGTACATGCCTCATTGTTTTCTTTACTCCCAGATGAAGAGCCTCCAAGGCCCAACCCTGCCATAAGCCCTGCAGCCAGACCCCCTCGCCCACCTTCCTGCTGTTCGTTGGCATGACGACGCTGCCGCAGACGTTGCCGCTCACTGCTGTTGCGCGGTTGTCGCATGAAGAGCAATGCAGGCAGCTTGTTGAGGAACACAAGCTTCACCCATGGAGGCATGGTGTGTGTGGTGGGCGACCGGTGGTGCACGTTTAACACGCACACACTCGTCACAATAGAAAACGTCACCAGCACCATGGTGAACATCAGGTACTTTCCAACCAGAGGTACGTCCAGAGAGGTGGGCGGCACGATCTTGGAGATCAGAAGCAGGAACACAGTGAGAGCCAGGAGTACAGAGATGCAAAGAGTCATCTTCTCCCCACAGTCTGACGGTAGGTAGAACACCAAGATGGCCAGTGAGGTAATGAGTACGCATGGAATGATGAGGTTGATGGTGTAGAAGAGGGGTTTGCGACGGATGATGAAGTCATAGGTGATGTCGACATAGGTCGGGTCAGAGGGGTTCTCGTTCCGACGACCAGGAAGAGCAATGATATCCCATTCTCCGCTAGGTGTGAAATCATCCATGCTGGCAACATCAGAGCGCAGAACCAGGTCCACTTCTGTGCGGTCGTAGGTCCAAGACCGGAAACTTAGCGTGCAGTTCTGCTGGTCAAATGGGAAGTGCTTCACCTCAATTTTACAGGCACTCTTATAAATAGCTGGTGGCAACCAGAAGACACTTCCATCATAGGAGACGACAGCATTGGAGTAGAAGGAGACCTCATACATTCCATCAGCACTGATGAGGAAGGAGACAGTGGGGTTATGAAGCAGTTTCTATCATCAGTTTTTACTAGCAGCAACTATATTTATAAATTGCACTAGTTTTACTAATTTTTCTAGTCTGTTGATTTTTCCAGATAATTATTTTAAAAAGTGTAAGACCTGTATCTTATCATCAGAGGGAAACATTCAACAATCATTTGCAGAAGCTGTTGATAAAGCTTAGCCTTACTGAAACTGGCACATAATGTTTACGTAAGTACTGAATAAAAGTAATTTTAATAAGAATAGAAGAAATTAGAATTTTAATCAAGATAAAATCTCTTAAATCTCATTTGGAGCCTCTTTATGGAAATGTCTGCACAAGAGGTTTATCAATGATACATAAAGGCAAACACAGGAGGGCAGCTGGTGTTAATTAGCTTGAATTTAAAACTTCTCCACTCTGTGACATGACAGTTATAGAGGAGGAACATGCTTTATTTACAGTGAGATCAGGTAACGTTACAAAGAAACATCACTAATGAGACAAAGTCAGATAAGCAGGGATGTTATCTGCTCTCACACGACAGGAAGATGGATAAGACGATTATTGTAATAAAAAAAGATCTGATATGAAAGAATATGAATAGAATATAATATATCATCTCTGACACTTACTTGTTGTAAAGGACAACATCAGGCAACCATATATGTTTGGAGGGCAGGCGGACTTTCTTCATGCCATCAAACTCATCTGGATTCCATGTTAACCTGTAGTCCTGCCACTCCTGAGCACAGCCAGTCAGAGTAAGATCACATGACAATCACACCTCATAAATCTATGCCATTCTTTTCCCCACATATTCCTTATAAAACACTTCTTGCTGACCCGTGATCAGGCAATGTAACCAATCCTCACATAGTGTTGATTATGTTGGTCTCTCACATACATAACTGCTCTCAGTGAATTATTTGTGTGTTTACAGTGTATATTAATGATCTGTCACATTTAATTATGAATAAATGTCTTAATAAAACAAGATTGGAAAATATGACATAATTACTTGAGCCCAATAAATTATGCCTGATTAAACTGACTGCAGAACACAGCAGATATAAACCATAGCTAATGACAGTTATCTTACAGCTATCCACACAAAAAGAGTAATGAGTGTCTAATGATGGTAATTTAACCCTCTTCCTATGGGGTTTCACCAACAAATTAATTACACAAAAGTATGTATGTACATTGTGCCTTTTATTATGACATGTAAGCCGCATACACTCAAGCAGATAGAGACTCTGTCATGAAAAGACAGACATATCCACAATCACAAAGTTTTTAATGGGTAACCTGCACTGACAGCAGCAATAACTCCTGCCAGCTGACATTTATGGTTATAGTGGCCATGAGCACATGATTCAGAGAGAGATACAAGAAGACATATATCTGTGTGTTTGTGTGTGTGTAGGAAACAGAGAGATGGAGAGAGAGAATTGTACAACATCAGTCCTTTGAGACAAATTTTGAATTTGTTTAGGCTAGCAGGTTTTCCACTTGAATGTCTGAAACAACATACAGTGCATATCACACACACACACATGCAAGTGTTAACGGTTTAACAATGCTGCATGATTTAACAACACACCATCTGGGGTCAAATAGATCAAGCCAGCAATCTCACACCCAAACTCTACACTTGCTCTAAAACCTGACACTGTGTGTGTATGTGTGTGTGTGTGTGAGTGAAGTGTGTGTGTGTGGGGGGGGGTACCTTTTTTTTAAAATACAGGATGTTTTTTGTTAGGATTAGTGTTAGACAACTAAGTATAAAAAGTGTGAGGGTAAAAACTGTATTAATCTGGAAACTAAAGTGATGTAAGTATATGTACAGACTGACCTGTGTGAGCCAGACATTGGTGGTCATAATCTGCTCTCTCTCATGCTGTCAATACAAAAACCAAAAACACAAAGAAAGAAACAAAAAAGAGAAATTAACGCACAGTTTGTATTAAATTACAATCTTGTTTTGAAATGTATAAATGAAATGTTAATCAAGTACAAATCAAGTACAAATACACAAAAAGTTATTTATGTTTTTTCATTTCTTGTTTTTCAGTGAAAGCTGTAATAGTTTTTGTGAGTCAAGGACATTAAAAGCAGAGCCAGCCAGCCAGCCCTCCAGAGATGAATTACACAAGAATGAGGCTGTTTTCCTCTAGATTTAACTCAGGTAAGTAAGCTGTTGATTTACACTCCATTACAGGCATAAAGGAAGCGTGTAATTGTCTGACAGTTAAAGGGTTAGCACAGAATGATGAACAGTCAGTAACCATGGGTAATTTTCTGCACCTGCAGGAACAGAGATGGCTATTTCCTGTTGTCCGTACTTGCGTGTTTGCCCACAGTATTCCCACAAGCACTTACTGTGGTGAAACTGAACAAAACATGCTAATACAGATGTTAAAAAATTACATTAGCCTAATGTCTCTAATTTCTAAGTCGTAAGTCTAATGTCTAAGCGTAAGTTGAATAGACAGAAGAGTTTAATTTAAATGCGCTCTCACTCTTTGTTTCATAATTATGTTGAACACCATTTGTAAGCGCTATAAGGCAACACACACAATCTTAACAAAGCAATTCATTTCATTTTGTCAAGACATGATTTATGGAGACGTTTCGCTAACTTTATAAGGTTTATAAGGTTCTATCTGCGTTTTGACCAGTTTTGAGATATTGAGGTTTGAAGTTTTTGCATTGTATATACCACAACTGATAGAACTTTTTTGTTTTCAAATTAAACACCTAAAATGCATTTTAAATAAAACACATTTTATAGTGTCAATAAATTATATTAGAGTAAGAATGTGACAGTAACTCATTTTTGACAAAAATGTCAGATAGAACCTTATAATTCTAAGGTACCGATTTGTAGGTATGTAAAGAGACTTCACAGTACAGGGTATGTGATATTAATATGTGATTTTTCACTCACCACACTGATCAACTGGGCCAATGAGACCATCAGTTGCACTGTCACTATTTCAGAGCCATTGGTTGCTGGTCTGATCAGTTTATTGTAGTGTGCTGGATTAAGAAGATGTTCCACCAGTCTCTCCTCTGTATCTGCTCCATGACTGCCTGTAGGTGACACGTGCTAGATCAATGCACAGCCCACATTAAAAAATGATGGTATCTGCTTAGTATTTGTGAGGGCACAGCTGCAAAACACAAAACAACTGAAACAGCAGTATAGTGAGAGAGAACTGCGGCCTCTTGGGAGAACAGCTTGGATTTATACAACACACAGATCTGTATTTCAAATAGTAAAGAACTAGACTTTAAATAGAAACTACAGAAAACGTTACTCAGATGTCATATTCGATTCTGGGTCATTCCCAGCATAATAAATTATAAACACGTTGGCAATATTTGACTATTTATTTTAGGATCAGATAACATGAAAAGTAGGATATAAAGTTATTTATATCTATTATAAAATATTTATATCTAATATAAAATCAGCACTAAATGTGCTGCAGTTGTGTAAACAAACAGCAGTATTCAGTCTTCAATCTGGCAGGAGACAGATAAACACTGATGCAAATCTTCTTTGTTTGTACATATATATTTAAATAAGCAAAAGATAATTATCACATTTGTGACATTCACCACATACAGTGGAGACTGGGGCTTGTTGTCACATAGGGAGAGTGACATAAGAGTTGTTAGTTATGTTAGTTTTAGTTATGTTTCTAAATAACTGAACTTAGTAAAAAGTCCAACTGCAATTCAATGTATATGTACAGAAACTGCCTCCACAGACTGACTGTCCTCTGCACGAACACATACAGCAGCTTAGTAGTCTAGTCTCATACTAGACCTTTCTCATCATGTTTTGTCCCTTCTTAGACATTTAAAATCCCCTCTGTGTCCCTCATTGTCAGCCCCTCCTCTCTGTCTCTCTCATTGGTCTGTCCTTGCTGCTCTTGTTGTGTTCAGTCAACAGGAATGATGGCTCTACGAAACAGATCAATGAAGATTCTAATAACACACCATAAACTCTACAGCATCTCTCTGTATCTTACCTGTGGACATTACTACCTGCAAGCGCCTCTAAATCTCTGTCCATATGCATCACCACTTATCTGCTTAGTTTGCCTCTTATTAATATCTTTGAGGACCAAAAAACAGTTTCTTCTGATGTGACAATGTTAGTGAATATGTAGGTTTGTTGCGTATATTTGCTTTATGGATAGATATGTACAGTAAGGTAAATATGACAGATAGGGGTTTAACCAGGCCTAGGTCTTTGTGGGACATGAAGCAGAGCATTTATATGAACTGATTCATTTTAAGCCTTGGCATAAAATGCATTTATGTAATGTTACATTCTTTGTTTTGATACATTGCAAAACCTATAATTACTGTTGTGAGTTTAATATCTGTACATTACATCATTTTCTCATAAAGTTGTATTTACTCACAATAGAATTGTTGAATAATAAACAGCATTTGATGGACCCCAGTAGTATTTCTGCAGACCCTCATAGTGTTTGCCCATCACATAAAAGAAGACTTTTTGTAGAACAGCAGAAACCTTACAGAAGTGACGTAATCATTCCTACAGTTATAAGAATTACTTTATCTTCCACTCATCCATTCTCTCTCCTCCTTAAGACAGTATTGTGTGAGGCTGTGTTCAGGCAGAAGGTATTTTAATAAATCAGCATGTTTTCTATTCTTTGTCTGCTCTCACAGAATCACTGCATGTTTGCAGTGCTATATAAAGACAGGCAGTACAATGATGTCTTCTCTGGAAGTGCTTATAGTGTTTCTGCTTTTGCTTTCATGTGGAACTGCTGTCATGCTATAGGAAATGCTATAGGGGCATTTTTAATTAGTTACTGACAGACTGCTACAAATCTAGTTCAGACAGACACATAAACAGTACTTGTACATTTACTCGTGCATGTTTATAGTAATAAAATAAATGTCCAAACTTAAATCTAAAGACAGATTTAAAGAATATTCTATAAAGCTAATGCATAGATTAATGTCAATATATAGGTAGAGAAAATAACACTTGCACAGGTATTTTTATAGTGTCATTTCTACAGTGTCATTTCTACAATGTCATGTCCATGCCTTTACAGAAAAAAGACAGAGCGAGGAAGTCGATTGAAAAGGAATAAGACGGTGTTTCAGACAGATGCTTAAAGCTGATGGTATTGATCTGATCATCTAAAGAATACTTACAACAGCACAGGCTTCCAAAGACAGGCCAAACAAATCACAGGCTATAGATAGCTATTACATTACTGCATGACACAAACTGCATTCTTTCCACAAAGAGAGTCTGCTAAGCTCATTTGGTTAACATTGTTTCTTTATAAGCTAATTCTGCCTTGCAGGTTTTAGATCTTGGAATATTGGTCACTCTCAAGTTTACCAGTAAAGGGTTAAACATTAAACTCACAAATGTCTTGTCTTATTCTGTGCAGTAAGACTGGTCTAGAATTGAGCTGTTATAAATGGAATGTCGATACCTGTTATGATTTAATTATAATTTAAACTTTAAAAATTGTGTTCAGGTATAGTTTAATGCCACTATATTATAAAAAGTATTCATATTCTTGTTTGCTGTCAATGGGGTTGTTTGCTCTTTGTACCATCATTTTACAAAGAAGCCAAAATTTAGAAACTTTAGCGTTTGCATTTAGTCTGGCTTGAGTTGGCAGAATTTACTGGCTTGGAATAGCTTGCCTGAACTTGATTTGAACTGGATTTGTGCCCATCTATAAGGAACATTGGCCTGGCAACACTTGATCGCATATTTAAGCTTCATGCATTTTGATAAGATGTTAGAAGCATTAGGTAAGAATTTATTTTTACCAATTCATGCAATATATGAGTACATATTTTCCCCTAAAAACACATTCTTGCAAAATGCAAAACATTTTCTTCACATTTAGCATGTTTGAGCTAGACGCAGCATTTCAGATTTAAAGCCTAATTCTGTGTAATGGATCTTTAAGTCTATCTCCTGTCTGAGAAAGGCACCAATGACAAGTTGCTCCTCATATAATACACTTTAAAGCTACACTGTTATTAATGGCACTTGAGCCAGAACAAGTTAAGCATGTTTAAAAAGCTAGCTAGAGGCTACGCCTCATTGTCTCTCACTTTGCTTTCTGTCTCACTTTCCCTTTGTCACTCTCTCTTTCATGCTCTGTCTCTCTTTCATTTACTGTCATGACTCTATAACATCTCTGTTGGGGTTAACTGCTGGTTGTGCTATTAAGTGTAATCTTCATAAATCATGATGATGCTATTAACATTTGTGCACTATCACTGTCAGGAAACTGTAGGAAAAACACAGTTGGAATGTTTGGGAAAACACAAGCATTTAAGGCTAGTGTTTAAGAATTCCCTAAACAATATTTTCCTACACAGATGCTAAAATAGTTAAACATTGATTTATAATTTTTCCTAACATTAAAAAAAGACAAAGCTTACATTTTTTCTTTGTTCTGTTAATAAGGACCTTGTTGACCTCATATTTAAGATCCTCTAAATCTAGACTTCTCAACAAACAATCTCAGCATGATTTTTGGATGAGCAATAAAATGACAAATGCATTAGATGAGCACAGAATGCACATCTGAACTTATCAATATTCATGAGTTTCCCTGCTGAGTCATTGTTTTGTGCTCAGCACATCTGTCGATTAACATTATCTTTTAAAATCTAAAACTTTTAAACACTTAAACTTTTCCTAAAACATGCACTAATACTGAACAAATTCACATACATTTACATGAGAATATAAAGAAACGTAAATATGGTATTTATTTGTGGATGTAACCACAAACATAAACCATATTTTTATGTTCTAAACATAGATTTACTTGATTTTTAGTAAATAAAACGTGAGTATGCGAGACTTACTGCTTAGCTATCTGAGTGGAATTGGCAAACCTTGTATTTCATTTTCTGTCTCAGATATATGACATGATTGCAATCTGTCTGGAGTGCAAGATGTCTTTCTTATCTATCTTTAACCTTATCTTAACTGGGTTGGGTGTTAACCCAGCATAACTGACATCCAAAATGATTTTGTGGTTATACCAATAGGTTTAATAAAGAAATTCAGCAATGTCCTTGAAAGTTCTTCAGGAGCTTGTCTAACTAAAAGTAAGGGGGAACACAGACTCTGGTGTGTGTGTGTGTGTGTGTGTGTGTGTGTGTACTGAAGTGTGAATGATAGCTGCTAAAAATAGGAGGAGGTGAACCTCCCATCCACACCTCCAGTCGCTCAGTGCTCTTCACTGTGTGACCTTTCAAAATGTGCACCTCTTTCTTTGTGCTAAGACACACATGGACTGATGTACATGCAGTCTGATTAGCATGCAACCCCACAGGTTTGAGATTTGTCCATGTTTTGAGGCAACACACTCCACTTTGATTATCAACTTATCAGCTTAACTATTCCAAGCCCTGGTGTCCCTGCTGTTCTATCATGTGTGAGCAACCATCCGATTCCAGTCTCTCTGTTTCTCTGATGATTTTATTTCTCAACAAGGCAGCTTGTTACTTTGTCACATCCTTTATTTATCTGCCTCATCTTTGGTTTAAGTAGCATATGCTGGGCTGGCTGTGAGTGACTTGTGAGGTCTTGACCCTCTGTGACCCTCTGTGTCTCCACCATCGATCAAATGGTGGCAAAGGTGGACCATAAGTCACTCCACAACAGGCTTTGTCTGATTTTACTGCTCCCTTAAGACTGTGTCTGTATTTGTTCTAAATCACTGACAAATTTGCTCCTTCCTAATAAGAAGTAGGTGAAAAGCAGGACATTTAGCACAGCAGAGCCAGGGCACAGTTGCTGACAGTAATTACTGTTAATGCAGGGGCAGAATGGACGAGGTAAGAGGAAATGAATATTGATTCACCATATATTTTGGCTGTGTGAGTGCCTCCACCAATGAGGTCTATAATACCTGGAGAAATCTATCAGTTAGCATTCCCTTAGAGCTCAATCCACAACTTCAAGCCCCGCCCCCAACATACGTGATCTGAAGTCTGCAGTCTTGCCACACAGGGACACAAAACTTTTTAACCAATCACTGGACCAATGAATGCCATGTGCCTAATGAACATTTATTATGACGATGTTGATTGGTGGCTTTTGGCACTGTGTTTTCTAACATGAAAGAAAATAACAACAGGTGGAACAAAGAATGGCTCCTTTTAATTTTAATTTTAGGTCTTACTAACCTAAATACAAGAATAGATTTAATTTCACAATGGATGTATTACATTAACTAATAGAATTACAAAGCGCATAATTTCCCTCTTTCTCACTGACCTGTACATAATACAGGTCAATGTCTTTGGATTGATGGCACTTAATGAGAGTTTAAGAGAAGATTATTCTTTTTCTCCTTATCTGTATATCATAGTGGATTTCAGTTATTTTAGAATGATGAAGGTGAGCATAATTTTCACTATAATATACTGCAATTGTGTATGCTGGTGTGGTTTGTACACTTTGCATACTGTTACTAAAGATTAAAGATTATCATTTTATGTTCTTTTAGCATGAATGCACTTCTCATTTCTCAGTAGGTCTATAAGATTAGTGGCTTAAGCAACCAATGATTTCCAATAGTTCTCTGTGCCTTTCATATCAATTTCAGTTTTTCTTTCATTCCAACACAAATTAAAATAGTTTATTTCCATATTGCAGATTAATCATATGTGATATGTTAAAAATACAATACTGCTGCAATGTTCGTCTTGTTGCTTCGACAGCTGTTTTATGAACAGAAATGAAAATGTCTTAGTGGAATAAATAAACTAAGATATAATTTTAGATAATACTTCAAGTCCATGTATTTATTCATTAGGTAAGCAGGCAGATAATATGCAGGATAAAATAAACAGTCAGCATTTACAGTGTATAATATGCATAATGTGCACAATGATCATAACCTGAGCTGTAAAAGAAAGGAGGTCTGATATCATATTGTAGGAGTGCTTTGTAATAATAAAAACTTAGTATGTTATCCTTTATATAATCACTCTCACACTGTATGTCTGTTGTTCATGATAACAACTGCTTCAGTTAATGAACATTTAATAGGAAATAGTTGCCTAGTAGCATTCTATGCTAATGTACTACCATATATTATTGTAGTTATGTTGGGAACTTTAAAAAGAGAGAAATAGGGTTGTGGTCTTGGACCATCTCTGAATAAGCCATCTCTGTTTTTTTCTCATTAGCAATTTTTTTCTCATTTACTTGTAGTCAGAGTTAATTAACTGAATTTGCCTTCTGAGGTCTGAGACTTAAAATGACTGGCCTACAATTTGTGTGTGTGCTCTTCTTTCTTTTTAACAAGCATGTTATCTTATTCAGTTCTATCCATATGTCTCTAATAAGGGTTGAAACCATTATATGATATATTTTTTATATATGCCAGTTATTCTAGAACTAACATAAAAGCATTATTAAATGATAAAAAATGACTAGATCTGACTAACTATTGTAAAACTTTCTAGCAAATTCTTGTTGTATGAAGGCAAATGTCTTCATAATTTCTGGAAAATACGCATTGCTTTTTTAAAAAGATTATGCAAGATTCATGTCTTACTGTGTCCTCCATACACAGTTGATAAAATTATCACTGGTTCCTGAACACTATACTACTATAAGCTACTATAAAGCTACTATAAACCCTATTCCTATAAAGTAATGTTGGCGGGATAACAATGTCTTCGTAAACATCAACCCTAAAGAAACTTTACAAATCACATTTCTGCAGCTGTGGCAGTTAGTGCCGATCATTGGAATAACCGTGTGCATTGTTACAATGTCATAATGCTCAGCACTTCTGCGCACAATGAGAAACGACCCAACATGCCCTCACCGATGTTCCACATTAATGCGCCAGCTACGACGCGCAAGGAACTTGGGGGCGTCTAGAAATAAAACACGGACATAATGTATCCGTTTATAATAAAACCCCCTTTCACAGATGAAATACTGCTGGCATTAATGCCATCAACAGAGTGAGTGTATGGATTCGTGGTCCACGGCAGAAAAGCGCGCATTAATCCGTTACACCTCCACCCCAAGCATCTCTCCATCTACAGCGATCGGATTCACTATACGGCTTTCTCTCTGTCAATGTGAAATTGACACATTGACATCACGGACTGCAAAACCTGCATAATCGACAACTGCGTATTGCTAGTTTATGTGCTATCCAAGCGCGAATTAAGAGTCAGAAATTCGTTTCTCTGTCACTGGCCAGATAACTTACTTTTCACAATGGCGAGGATGCAGAACAGCGTCCACAGAGCCATCATCTTAACAAGGACAGGGAAGCATCTGCCGCGCGTAAAATATCCTCCCTTTTGCGCGCTTTGTGGTCTTGCGTATAGGAGCGTGACTTCGAGATGTACGCACGACTGCCTACCGACGGGATTTTTTCTCTCCTCTCGACGTTATTCGGTACCTGGCATGGTAACGTCAGAGGCTCTGTATTGCCGAACACGTAGTTTTCCCCTGCGTGTGAGTGGGCATGGTCTTATGTGGAGCCAGGTGGATGAAAGACTAGTCGCGGTGCGCAAGAAGAGATGCGACAAGATGACAGCAAGCGCGCAGGGGATGGGCGGGGGTGGGAGGCATACCTCAGATTCTCCTTTGCACACATCCCCTTCCATGAAATGTTTTTTTTTCTCATTTGCCATTTTGTACAAGGTCATTGTTTCCCACCTGAACACTGACAGTGTTGTTAGATTCAGACGTGATATTTTTTTCAAGTCACATTTTTTTCCTTATAAACGGAAATGATGTCTATGTATACGAATTAAGTCAAATATTGCATTAATATTTCACGCTCATAAGTCACCCTGTTTAAACAGAGCTAGCAAAGCTTGTGCTTTGTTTGAAGCCCCATGTTTCATTTGTTTTTGGCCCCAGGGGAGCAAGATGCTGGGTGCAAAGTTTTAGGAGATGGGTATCGTGTTTCCACTAGTCAGCATTGCTAACATCACTGTGTGACTGACTACAGTCCTCATAACACAACTGCATTTGTCTACTTGTCAGTCACTCAGGGCTTTGCAACCAGTGTTTCTGCAGTTGCTGTGTGTCAAAACTCAGTGCTCAGTGTTCCAGAAATAACCATCGCTTCTGGGGGAGATGATGGGGTCTCCCAAGCTAAGTCTCTCTCGCTCTGTCTGGCACTCACACTGTTTATTGCTCTCTCTCTCTTTCCATTACATATTCACTTACACCCTTTGGCCAAAATATCTATTTTTGTGTGTTCTCTTGGGGGCTCCCTATAGATGACCTCTACATTACATTCTGAGTCGGCTAGGGAGTGGAGAAAAGATGTGGAGGCAGGAGAGAAGATAGAATGGATTCATAGACTCAGAGGAAGAAAAAGCAAGGAGGTGGAAATAATGTGCAGGAAGGCAAAAGCTTGGTCACTGGTGACTCACTGGTCGACTGTTACGTAGGTATTCATGTCCTATTCACACCATAGTGTACAGCTCTGCTCTTTTCCTGCAGTGAGTCACAGTGATGAAGATACTTCAGCCTTTCTGGAATATGATGTAGTCCATATTCACATATATAAGACAAAAGCCCTGAGAAGACCTGAGGGAACATTAGACATGGTGAGCTGATGGGAAGATGAGATGAGAATGTATGGTTGTTCTCTGAAAGCCTGAACATGTGAGTCAGAAATGGTTAAAGATGACATCATTGATGTTTCAGTTGAGAACAATTCAACCTGCTTTGTGCTCCTTTTCTTACCATAACCTTGTTCATCACCTCCATTTCAGTCTTTGCTGCTTTTATTTTTGGTGTTCTTATAAACTTCCGCTCTCCTCTCCTTCCTCTCTTCCTTTTCCTCTCCTGTTTTTTGCCTTTTCCTGTGATGTCATATTCTCTGTGCACCTTTGTGCTCTCTCTCTCTCTCTCTCTCTCTCTCTCTCTCTCACACACACACAC
>JBAJNP010002737.1:33048-45241 GCA_036877545.1 Yasuhikotakia modesta
CTCTCTCTCTCTCTCTCTCTCCCCCCCTGTCAGGGAAATTTCAATGTTCCAAGTGCTTGGAGTCTCTTTTTGAATTATTTACAGTCTGGGACCCCCCCAAGTGCTTATCTCCCCTCACGCCCCGCTTCAACACTCTCTCCATCCTTTCTCTCTGTATTTTCTTCTGCTCTCTCAAACCTGTGAGATTTTTGACACATGCTGTTTTGGCATTAATTGCATATTCATGTTTAAGTGGTCATTTTACAAAACAATCATTTCCGTCTATCAAAGCATTGTGAGGGAATAACTGAAAGGATTTTTTTGTCTCAGTCGGCTATTAGCATGAATGAAGATACAGATATTCTCTTTGGGAAAAGAGGTGAACAAGCATTAATAAACTCACACACACTGTAATGTATATACCCACATCAATCTTCATCATTTTAACATAGTTAGAGGCATGAATACAACATTATGCTTCAAAGAAGGTTAGAAAAAGAGATAGCAAGAAACTAAATGGGTACGTTTTTAAAACTAGTTTTTCTTATTTAAATCTGAAGAATGTCATTTTTCAATGTTCATTTTGTCGTTCCAGCCTAACTGTAAGATGTTACTTTTAACTGAATTCCCAGAAGTTTAAACACAGCATATGTCACGCTGTTCCGATCAGCCAGTGATCTATCCAATCAGTTGATCTATCACACAAGGGCCCATTGCCAACAAATAATACATGTATAATGTATATGTATAAATACACAATAATGACACTGGAGACACAGAAATGATACACTTAAGAATGAAAAGGTGAATATTTGTGTGCTTAGGGTCAAAGGGTCCAGTTAATGATTTTAGTCTGTAATCGAAAAGCTATTAACCTAAAAAATGAGACTTACAAGTCTACATAACATATGGTTAATCACCATGGCAACATAATAACTAATCTAAAAGGAAAATGATGACATGCACAGGCAGGCATAGGGTACTTCACAGACAGATTATAGTGTATAGCCAGCTGTTTGGCATGGCAACGTATTATACAAGCACCCTATACACACACATTTAGAGGGACACAGTGTGAGAGAAACAGGTCTATCTCAGCTGAATTGATTTCACACTCTGATATGTTCTTTGTACCTTCATCAGAGTCACTCACAGACTGTTGTGGCTTCATCACAGATCAGCTGCTGTTGTTTTGCATTCTGGAATGTTGATGGGACCTATTTGCAGGTATGTGACAGAAGCATAAAACATCATTTGATGTTTTAAGATCATTCACTTTATTTTGTCTTACATTTTACATTTAAAGGCAAAATCTTCTGTAAATGGCACTTACTTATTTCCTCTCATGTAGACTGTAAAAATTATAACGTTACTACAAACAGACTTTAAAACCTTTAAAATTCTAATTTCCTTTTAAGAAATTACACAAATTCAAATAAAAGCTTCCCACCACCAACAAAGTCACCAGTGAGTATAACAAACGGTTTGTCATGAATCCAAATATACCAACACAGTCAGGAAAGTCATTCAACAATCTATTATTCCCAAACTTACACCAATCAATAGAAAGCAGGACAGATGAAGACATTAGCCAATCAACAGCAATGACTCAATTATCTGATGAACAAGGCAGGTTCAATTTGCTGTATTGATCCAAACTAACAATCTAACCTCAGCTATCCAAGAACAGCCGATGTTTAGTGGAATATTCTCTCTTTGGGATTGTCTTAATTTATTGTTAGAACTAAACTACCATTCTAAACTTTCTAAACTATGGAATCCAACACAGGAGCTGTGCAACAAACATTGTGCCAACAAATGCACAGTTGTTGCGGGCAATTAAAACCATGTCTATTGATATGGCATGTTCTGCATCAACTGCAGACGTGGTTGCAATTTGTCACTGCTACCAGAAGGGAGAAGCACCTCCTGTAAGCACATACAGTAGTAAGATCAGTAGCATGGGAGTCGGAAGCTACACTCCCAGCACATTCATGGGCACTAAACAAAGGAAGAGGAAATTTTCAAAAGGACATTTATAAAGTTAACAAAAGATACATTAAGTTTTTTTGTGTTATGTGTTATTTTAACTAACGATTTCTCTTGCTTGTGAAATATATTTCCTCCCTTTGTTTTTCTGGTGTCGTAATGTAAAATCTTTGGCTTGTTGGAGAACCTAATAACTACAATAGAGAATATCCCACTTGTTCAATTACTCAATGCCAAATGCACGCGTATAGCTGTGATTGCAGTGCAAACCAGGTATCTGCAAACACTGTGTGTGTGTTCAGTGTGTGCGTGGTACAGGGTGCTGTAGGGTCATGTGTTCGGCCCCAGTGAAGGGTAAACGCTGGGTGCAGTAGTGGTGCACAACCTCTGGAATGCTCGCAAAGACGCAGCTGCTCTTTTCTAGCGTGTAACCACACTCTTTAGTCTGTGCTACAATGATGTGCACACATCCTTGACTTGTTCTGGAGAGATAGAGAGAGAGAGCAAGGCCAATAGAGTCAGAGCACACAAAGATCTTATGTCATCTACATCAGCTATTTCAAGCAAAACTGCTAACTCGTTTCTCTTTCTTTGGATCTCACACACACACAGTACGCACACAGGCGTACATGCTTACTTGAGGGTGATGGAGTATTTGCTGGTAGCTGATTCGCTGTCTCGCACCAGGAAGCTGGCCTCCTTACAGTGCTGCAGCTGAGCCTCTGCCTCCTGACGACTCACGCTGCCATGATACCAGCTGAAGAGAGAGAGCAGATAAAAATGATTATGTCATCTCTACAGTTTAAAATAGATTATACACAGTAGATCGCAAGATACAGGTACAGAAGGTGTAAGAAGAGAAAGTTGGATTGACAAGCAGTAATTAAATTACACACATGACAATGTGCCAAATAATACTGTTTATCTGAGTTACAGTAAATGACAGTTACAGTAACTATAACCCATAATTAAGCAATATGGTGCAGCAGGATGTTTAAATATTGGACAGCTGCTCTTGATTAAACTGTACTGTTTAACCATGACATATATTAAATGGCATACATATACAGTATCAGACAGAATCTGATATATATCTAAAATGTAATATGAAAAATCTAATATGAAATATTTAAAATATTTTTAAAAGAACATTTAAAAAAGTTTAGAATTAAAAATAAGGTATGAGTTAGTGCGTGTCTTAGTAAGGTAATGAGTTTGTTGTGAATATTGCAAGTGTTCTGCAATATTGTGCAGATATATTGTGTTTTCCTACACTACAACAGAGTACATATACAGGTTGCTTATTGCTTCAGTAAGAATAAGACACTAAACATATTAAGGACATCCATTTCATTTAAACCCAATTTGCAGTGCGATTATTCTTCTGCTAGAAAATATTTTGAATAACGGTTTCATGTCATAGCTTTTACAATATGCATTGTAGCATAACTACAGCTGTATTGACCAATCAGCATACAGGCCCAGTACTGTACATTTTATTAAAAAAAATTAGGTTTTCCGGTCAACCGTTTTAAACATACGTTTTATGCAATCAACAGTTTCTGCATAATAATACGCATAAAATCAGCATGTGTAAAACATGTTTTAAAACAAATACCTTTGTTTCTCCAAGGGCAGGGTGGGGTCAACTATTGGTGTCTCAATGTCTAGGGTGATACTGAAAGGAGCTGGGGATGTTGGAGAGGGGGGATTCGGTCGAAGAGATTTGGGGGTCCAGCTCTTGTGTCTCATGGCCTGCTGTTTTACTGGAGAACCAGACTCTTCCTTTGACATGCGGTCCATTCCATCAAACTGAGCTATACACAGACAAATACAATAAGACAAATATAATAGTGTGTGAAAATTGTAATGGCATTTATACTTTCAGTAATAGACATGTACGTCATAATAACACAAAATATTGTGTGACTACCTGATAGTGGTCACAAAAATACGTTAATAGTTCTGTTTTTTGTCTCTATTTTTTGTCTGTATCTATAAACTGTCTCTATTTAATAGTGTTAAGCTGATAATATAAATATAACTGTTACCCGACAGCGCTCTTGCAATCTGCTCCTTCTTCCACTCCCATGGCAGCTCATATTCTGCAGGTGGTCTAGAATCAGACTCGGGTCGGGTCAGTGGTATGGCCTCCAGAACCTCCTCATACGGGACATCATAGATCTGCGGGGGTCCAGATCCCTCACTCTCACCTCCGTTTAACACTACACACACTTTCAGCAAGTCTTTCGAACCACGTCTGCGAATCTCTGGGTAAGAGCACAAATTTATTCCATTTACAAATGATCAGTAAAACATCTATTTAAAATTCACATTTCTCTTGACAGTATTATTTTATCTAAAAACATTGCATGTGAATTAATATAAAACTTTTCTTTTCTATAAATCTTATTCTATTTTTAATTAAAAAATTTTGCATTGTATACAAAATGCAAAAATCTGTCTTGTATATTGTTCATTTTAATAGTTACATTTTTGTTTTATTATTAAGTTAACAAGACAAAACTTTTTTTGTCATCCCCACAGTATAAATGCATTACACTGCAGTTTTAGTTAGTCTGAAGTAACTATCAAAGTATGTCTAGCCTTTTACATTAACCTTAATTGTGGTTGTGTAATACCAGTTAACAGACTTATCCAACAAGCTATTCTAATGTTTAAAGTTCAGCATCAACATAGCTATTCTGGAGCTCCATCTTTCTCCCCTCTTTGCTGTCAGTTTGTGTCTGGCCTATTGTGTGAGAAAACAATGGTCCTACCAGGGGAAAGCCAGACCAGATCTGTGATTGGCTGGCTTACTAGGTAACTTCCTGTGTTCTGGGAAGTGATTGGGGGCAGAAAGGAGTGTTGTGGGGTCTTTCTCACATAGCCAGGCATACTAAGGGGGGGTCAACTTCCTGTCCACAGAATGGGGCAAAGGAAACACAGACAGGAAACAGGAAGTAGAAAGAGGAAACTGCACCCATTGTCCCAGCACAACACTGTCACCGTGGAAACCAGCATAGAGCAGGGGAGCTGTGATTTTTGGTACACTTTGAAACAAATAGAAAATCTACTCGTTTTCTCTGTTCTCTTTTTGAGCAATTGTTATGCTGACAAACATTGGTGCATTAGAGAATCTTTTTAGATCCAAATAAAAGAGACCAAATTAAATCAACTGAGAATCAGCAGAAAATGAATATGTTTTTAAGTACCTGTAATAATAAGCTGGGCATCATAAGGTTCCATGTATCCGTCATTCTCTCCTTCTCTTTCAGCTTCCCTCTGTTCTCTTGTTTTTTCTGCATCAAATGGATCAGCATAGTCCTCTAGGATTATCATCTAGAAGATAAGAGAAACAGAATGACATTTCAATTATTTGTGTTTACACCTGTGCCCCAACAAAGACAATATGGATCCAATAACCTTCACTAATGAGTTTCTCTCAGGGTCTAATTCAGATGCACTAGTACAATGAAGGAATCTGGAGTCAAACCTTAGAGTTAAACTACACCTGATTCCAGTGAATGGGTGGAATTCTTTGTTCCACCATGTAGTCGTCAGGAATCAGTATTACTTTACTAGTTAAAGAGCTCATGCTTGTTCTCCAGTCTATCTATTGTCTGTCTCTCATTCTCCCTCTGGATGTATTTTTGTGTGACTCCATGAGATTCTGATTTTGTGTGCCATTATGTTCAAAGTGTAGCTGGAGGGGATGTTTGTAACTGAGAGAGGATACAGCCTATGTATCAGGTGACATAATTCTTCAAACACTGCCTTCACTGGGGACTAGAAGAAAGGGACAGAGACATTGTATTGTGTGCATTGTAGTCTTTGCGTATTTGTGAGAATGGGTGTGTATGAAAAACAATGAGGGAAAAAGAGCAAGAAGGAGTGCGTACACAAGCACAAAAGTGTATTCCCAGAAAGAATGAAACGGGGAGAAAAGTGTGTGTGACTAGGAAAGAGACAGGAAGAGAGACAAGGAAAAGGTTCTCATTGTGTTTATTGCCTTTCTGCTCTGCTCCGACTGGTTATGATACAACAGCACATTGAAATAAGAATAGGGAAAAGAAGAGATACATGGGGAGGGAGGAAAGAATAAGAAAAAGAGAAGAGGGGGATGAGGGAGGGGGAGAAGAAGATTTTGTTTAAACAAAGAGCTGGAAGAGAGATATAGATCTTAGTTTTCAAAACAAAGAGGTTTCTTTGGTTCTTACAGTCAACAGGGTGACTGGGAAAACTGGAGAATTTCTTGTGAAGTCAAAAAATGCATGAAAGAAAATATCACTCCCTGTATTCTTCTGTATTATCTTATCAATCATATCAGAATCATATTTGTCTGCACTGCAGTTTCAGAAAACACATACTCTTTGAATCTAGCTATAGATTATAGGCTATCTAGCTATATGTTTTATAGTTGTTTTACAAACTGTTATTGTCATTCACATTTTGTTGTACTTTTTCAGACTTACCGTTTCTGTTTTGATTGGTGACTTCGCTCTCTCGCTGTCTGGAGATGATCCTCCCGTAATGGATTTTGGATCATTAACTTTGATCATTCGGCTCATGTATGCGTCAGCCAGACTGGTTGTGCGCAGTGTACGGTGGTCTTCAAACCCCTCCATTTTGGTATTCTTCTTACTTTTTCCAGGGATCAGAATTTCCCATATCCTCCCGTCTTTCACAGAACCGGTGCTTGAGTGGTTCCGTCCAAGTTCGATGGCCGAATTTTTACGATTTCTGCCGTGAAGCAGCGAGCCCATGCCGCCACCAACACCGTTTTCCGCTCCAGAATTTTTACGCAAGCTTCCCTTTGAACCAGTGCTGACTGTCATAACTGGCTTTGGACGGGACTGGGTTCCCGATTCAGAAGCAGAACGGATCCGATCTGATCCGGTCTTCAAAGTTGGAAAATCTTTAAACCACTTCGCCATGATCGCCTTTGATATAATGCAACGAATACGCACAGGTGTCTGCGCCACTCTCCATACACACGCGCAAAATATTACTAATCGTGGCTTCTATAAATTATGTATAACAATAACTGATTGATTTTGTCCAAACCTTTAAACTATTTTAACTACTTATCTTTTTCATAAAATTACCCAAAAGCTTTACCGTGTGGTTCAACTGGACCAATGACGGAAGATTTTTTGTTTCTTTTTTTTCTTTTTCAGAATTTGTCTATTATTGTTAGATTAGATTATTATGTTAAATCTTCCCATTTAATTTAGGGTGAGGTTCCGAATATAAAACTTATTTTTATGAAATCTTGGTTACAAAATTTATCCCATTCGTGTTTCTTTTAGGAAACTTCTTACACTCTCAACTACACTACAGTTCTTAACATTGGCATATAATGTCTTGTTGTTTCGTTTGCAGTTATTCCCGCAAGATGAAGAGTAGTTTCTGAAGGGCATAAACGCGAAAAAATTTAAAGTTTTTCTTATCTCTCGCTGAAGATCCCATTCCCGGTATATCCACTCCAAGCAGCAGTCTAAATAAAGTGAAAAGGATGTACATGTACGTGCGTTTGTGCTGCAGCTTCTGGGTGGGGGTGGTTTCTATCCCTCTGAAAGCTCCTGTTCCCCGAAAGAGGAACTAGTAACGGGTGGAGAAAAATGTTGTGCCCGCAGTATATATAAAGAAAGCTTACTGCTCAAGGCAGGCTGATTCAGACATATTGAATAGCCTAATTTAGACTTAAACTAAACCAATTAATTTAGATGAATGCATTATGCCTTACAGGAGATTACATTCATGCCTTATAGGAGGACATTTATCTTTATTGTGGTTTCAAGCATTAAAACGCGTGAAAATAAGATTAAAATAATCTTAAATTGGTTAAATTCATGCATAATCAGTATTCAATTTCCAAGGGTAACCGGGTAAAATTGGGTATGTAACATTATTTTAGTCGTATTTAACCAAGGCCACAAAACTCTTAACATCTAAATGATGCGCAAAACAGCGCCAAAGAGGGGCGGCATCTTACACCGGTTATACTAAACAAAGTCAAACAGCAAACTTGTAAGCGCGACGCATGTCCTGTAAAAGCCCTACAGTGCCTCCATCTAGTGGCAGGTTGGTAAAACATTTATAACTCATGAACATACACAGACCTGTACATGACCAACACTATGAACGGCTCTTACACGAGTCAGTGTCAAGTGACACTTTACGTTTAACTGAAATTTTGACACCCCAAATCCATGGTGTTTCAAGGAAAATCGCAACACTATTTATGTAAAATTAGTTTTAGGGACATTTATTTACATTTATTTGCTCTAAAATACAAATACATTTATTTGCGTTTGGGTCACTAATACTTACCGACGCAAACCTCATTTCAGGCCGTTTAAAGTTTCCACTGTTTCCAGAGACAAACAAGTTCCAGATTTAATTAAGATTGACATCCAACATAACCAATAATTGAAACAGAAACGACTACGTGCTCTCCACCCACGACACCTATCAGCCAATGAGATTATTCCTCAAGGCAGACTGGGCGGGGCATGTGGTATCGGTCTGAAAGGTAACAGGTTGTGTTTAGCAATGTTTCCCCCGAGGCTCATTAGTTAGACCTGTCATTTTAAGAAACGTCTATTACTTCGTACATCTTCAGTTCAATGAATAGGTAACAGAAGAACATACAACAGTGAGAAATCTAAGCTTTGCCTTAATACCAGGTATGTAAATGTTATTTCTTTTTGTTACTGGCGATGAGCGTGTTAGCCAGCATAGAAATAGATGCTAAACTGTTTTTCGCTAGATGATTTATTTCATCAGTGCGCTCCAATTTATAAGCTGAACTTCTTTCCGCTGGGAGCAACGCATTTGACACCAGTTTTACGTTTAAAGTTTTCTTAAATTAATGTCTCTTTAACGGATTAGTATACAATCATCGTATTGTGAATATTTTCCAGCCCCTCGTCTCGAGACTTCAACTCTTGAGTCTCGTGTGTTGCGCAGGTGAATCAGCAGGTGAGCACCTGCAACCCTCGTTCTGCAAACTCACAAGAGAGTTTAACGTGGTAAACAATACAGTGTTGTGATTGTTTAACCTTACCACAGCCCACTAAAGTCCGCTAAGCACTTTAAAGCCTTGTGTTTAAATAGCCCAAATTTCATTCATGAATGGCGACCCAACATCAAGAGCTGTCAGATTACATACCCGGTACAGTAGTCTGTCAAACGTGTGATGTTTAAAAAACAGTTAAAATACATAAAACACACATTAGAAAGGGAGAAAAAAATCGTGTTTGTTTGAGCTTAAAAGGAGAAGAGATGCTGTTTAGAAAAGGAAGAGAGAGACCCCGAGAGATTTTGGCAGGAAACAAAGAACACCAAGGGGAGTCTCTTAACTCTTTACAATGTTATAATCTCTCAAAGGCAATATATTTCCAAATACTTTCTCATCAGCTACACTATTTAATTACCTCCTGTATCTCCCCTTGCATGTGAATCACCCTAAACTCTGGGATTGGTTAAGAATTTAGATTTTAGATGAATGAAAACTAAATCAGGGTGTAAGTTTTTCGATTGCCTGTGGTTGTACTTATTAATACAAACCAACAGTTTAGTTAAGATGTTGCTGAATTAAACTGAGAGATCAGTTGTTTTCTTGACTGATATTTGACTGAAAATTCCAAGCCTGCTTGAACTCTCTAATTCCATGTAAAAGAAATTCTGACAGAGACAAGAAGGAAGTAGGATGCGATTTACCTCTGGGTAAAAGCATTGACTGTAAATAGTCAGCAGACATCTTAGAAGTCATTGTAACTGCACAGGAGCCTCCAGAGCCCTGCTGCTAAATTTCCTCCATAATTTGATTAAACGTTCAACATCTGAGAGCTAGGGAGTCTTGATTCAATTTAAGATCAGAAAATTCGATTTAATGAGAGTTCAAGAGGTTGCAGACTCAGAGCCGTGTGCAACAATGTCCCTAAGGGGTCTAATGTGAAGGCATTTTATTAATGTTTCATTAAGAGTCACCAATTTGACTGTTTGAAGCAACTATTTTCATCTCCCATGACAGGTAAGAGGGTGAAATAAAGGCTGCTGAATGTGACTGTGCTAATTTGTTTGAAGTAAAACAAATGTGTGAAACATTATCTCTAAATTTACAATGGTTCAGTTTTGCATGTGGAAGATTGGGGTCTGTGTCATACTGTTACTCAAAATACTAAGGGTCAGTCGTTGTTGGTAAGGCATTGTGAACTGTAACAGCAGGACAGTCGGTGTCATCTTTCATTGCTTTACAGGGTAAAAATAGAGTTTGTTTTGTTGTTGATAATGATTAGAGGTTGATCAGGTTATCAAATGACAAACAAGGAGTATGATGATGTAAATGAAGCAAGTTTGCTATTTTTTTTCTCTGCCAAAATTGATTTTATAAAAGTGTAATCGCCTGACACAATAAATCTGAGCTGTGAGAATGTGTAAGGTACATTATGAGTTTATTTACCTGTGTTGAAGGTCTTTTTGTTAGTTTAAAAGTGTGCCATTAAGACAGTGGCCATCAGTCTGTGGATGGCTGAAGAAAATAAAGAGGGGGCTGCATGCATCTATTGTGTTTGTTCTCTGATTTCAATGATGAAAGAGTGATAGAGAGTCCAGTGTTCTCAGCATAGCTGCCCTTGTTTTCTGCCCCACTTCAGTGTAATAATAGGAAGAGGGTCTTCTTACTCCCCCTCTGTCCCACTCCCAGGCTCCCTCCATTCAGCTCATCACATAATGCAGTTTAGAAAGGCTAAATGGTGCCTCTGTTTGACTGGCCAATGACAGACTGACACAGAAGACTCAACTTTGTTTAGACCATGATTGAATTTTGCTTGTTTGTTTGACCAGACTGGTGCTGACCATTAACGCAATGACAGCAAAATAAAGTTGATATTCTGGGAATGAGACAAATAAGTAAATATAAAAATAGCTTGAATAAAATTATTATATAATTATGTAAAACTGAGGTCATTCTTTAGTTGTCATATTGCAAGCTAATGAATCTTATAGTTTAAAATAGACTTTTAAAAGAGTCTGTGAAAGTATTTGGATATTTGCCACAATACAAACATGTTTTTACACAAACATTCAGACATTTCAGATCAGATGACTTTATCCAGTACTTACTCCAGTTCCTCACAATATGTTAATGTTCAAAGTCTGTTGTCTGGAATTTAAACTGTCTGCACCAGTGTGTGAGTGTAAATGTGACACAAATCCCATCGAAACCACAGTGAGCACAAAAGATGAATGACTGTGTTTGAAGCACCTGTCTGTCTGTCAGCACAAGACTCTGGCCATACATCTGGAAGCTCAGTTCTCTTTAATTCAGCAGACACATCAACTGGACACCTCGTCACTTTAAAAAATATCTCTCTGATGAAAAACACATAATGAGCCCATTTATTGCATGTTCTTTCATATCTCATTGGCTCACTGAAACACATGGGGAGGGGCCTTACAAAGAAGTTCTGATTACATTACAGATTGTAGTGTGTTGCTATGCTGTGACTAACCAATGTCGAGTACAAAAACTGCTTGCAGACAGAAAGAGAAAGCAGTCAACGTATGTCTGTTAATATTAACAATGTGGCCAGTAAAGATGATTGTGTTTTTATTTACACATCATTGAGTCTGTCCTCTGCTTCAGAAGATATTCAGTTTAGTGCAGATGTCTGGCACACCCTTCACACTGTCATTCGTTTCTTGTTGAGATGATCTCATTCCATCACAGGAGTATTTAGGAAAGAGATAGTAATTGGATTGTCCATTTCAGTGTTTTTTATACACATTCTAAAAAGTGGAACTATTTATAAGTTGGCATCCTTTTACTAAAATAAAAGGTTGACCAGGTTGAAATAGTTGACCAATTGACTTTGACTTAGTGATAACTGTGTTATTGTGAGCATGTGTGTGTTTTAAGGTTAATGAATAATGAAGGACACTGTGTTTTCTGTGCCAAAACGAGTAGCATGGAGGGGTGTCTGTTATCATCGGACTGTCTCCATGGTTATGAATGAAAAATAGTTCACCCAAAATACCAAACTTCTGTGGCTTGGTTTGTTTTATTTTTTATGTGTCAAATGCTAATATTGAACTTCATTGTACTCCTGTAATTCTTTTGTTTTCTCTATCTTTTCCTCCTTGTACTATGGAGACATTCTCTTGACTGTTGCAAGTGAAACTGGTCTTTACTCTCTCTCTCTCTCTCTCTCTCTCT
>JBAJNP010002738.1:0-20089 GCA_036877545.1 Yasuhikotakia modesta
AAAGGAGAGTAGAAACGTAAAGTGCGTTGTCAGAACAAAGAAAACAACATGGGCTTGATGGTAAATAATGACATGCATGTATATATAAATATTTACAGTTGCAGCATTTTAAAGTTGTTTCGTTACAATCAATTTCCTATATAGTAGGAATATTGAATATGTTATTTTAATTTATGCTTCTTTATACGTTGTTTTCTGCGAAGTTTGCTGTTAAATATGTTTTTATTACAATATGTGCTAAACAACCTATAATTGTTAGCTGGAAAGTCAGTCACAAAACTCAGCATCTTCCTACACGACCATGAAACAACGACTGTGAAGTGCCAGAAAACGTTGCTCGTGTAGCACAAGTTTCACAGGTGCAGTACTGCCATCGTGTGGCTCCTTTTATTGTAAGGAAAGACAGACTCGCTGAAAATCCCTTGACTCTTATCCTATAAGTGAATATGTTATATTTATTCAAACATACTATGTATACTATACATGCATGTCAATTCCTGTATTGTGTAGGTTTTTCCACTATTAAAGTATCAGAAACATTTTTACATCTTCAGATTCTTCCCAAACAATATAATTGTAATAAATTGTCATGTAATCATGAAACTTTGTATGCATGTTAACACAAGTCAGTTTAGAGCCTAAACTTTGTTAAGCCATAAATTTTCCCTATAGGACCCCAAAATACCCCAGTCAGTAAAGCTCTGAATCACAGAAAATCCCTCTTTCTCCTCAGGTGGTTTGTCCCTGTTGTGTGACTGTGTGTATTTGTGTGTTCATGTGTGCCAATGTGTTTTGGAACTAGATGACAAAAGAAGAGTTTGAACGTGGCATGAAACCGGAAAGGTCCACAAAGACGAGTGACCGAGAGACGGACAAAACGTTGTGGAGGAGAGAAGGGGGGCTTTGATCTGTCTGTTTTCTGAAGGAGGAGAAACAGAGTCACAGGAGCAGAAAAAGAAAAGAAAGAAAGTGTGAGAGAAAGAGAGAGAGACAGTGAGGGAGATGGAGCGAAACAAGGAGAGAGACGGGCTGTGGGGAACAGATTGTAATTCCTTCACGGGTGTAGCAGATTTGGGGGGGGTATTTGGGAGCGACAGAAGTGGCTGTAAGTGCTTGGAAAGGAGGGGGGGAGGTTGGAAACAGAACTGGGAAATAGAGAGAGGGAGAAAGATGAGGGTGGGAGAGGAAGGGGGAATCTGAGGAATTTCCAAATGAAAGGACGAGGTTTTTCTTTTAATGCGATTAAAGTTTTCCATCTCACTGCATCTCCTGCAGACGGTTCGACTTCGAAAGAACTCTCACTAAAAGAGTGAGAGACAGATTTAGTATGTGCTCAGGTTTGGTTATATTCATGGCTGTCAAATTTCCCAAAAAATTGTGAAACATCATAAACTGGCTTGAGAGGACATTTTAGTTGGTCGTCGCTAGTAAAATGTTAAGATATGATGTTGATCACTACAGAAAATATTTATAAAACTCATCCTATATGAGATCATATGAAACAAGCCCGCTTGCTTTAACACTCTATTCTGCCCTATAGACTTCTGTTGTAAGGTAATGTTTGTAAAATTTTTTTGTAAATTAGTTTTATTGTTTTGTAAATTATTAAAACTATATATGTTTTTGTGGTAATTAAAATGTAGACATTAAGCATAGAAAATAAGGGCTTTGACAGTATAACATGTATGTATTTGGTATTTGATTTGTTCATTTAATTTAATTTGGTAATATTTTAATCCGTTTTATTTTAAGTGACCTGTATTGCATTGTAAGGTTTACGTTGTCATTGGTCTGTGTGTTCTCTGGGATCTGAACCCATGACTTTAAAGCTGTTGGTCACATGGTGTATCACTTAAGCTACAGAAACTTCAAGAATATCATGTTAAATTCTGCTCTGTTGAGTTCCTGCAGTTTTAGACCAACCACCAGACATCTTCACGACTCAGTGAACCAACGTTTGGGCAGGTACAGAAATAGCCTTTCGATTTAAGGTCCTGATATTGTGGTTCCAGTGTGTAGTGTAGTGGCACAATGTAGAACATAATAAATGTTCTGTTTAAGTGTAAGTTTGTAATGGATTTGAAACACCTCACAACCTTACAACTGCCCCCCATTTCACCTAACAAATTGTTTCATCTACAACCTCAAAGAACTTTACCAAGTGCCTCAGCAATTACCTCACAGCCTCAAAGTAATTTCTCCTCTTTGTTATGGCAACACAGGGGTTTTTAGTTCTGAAGTGACCATTAAGATCTCTCTCTCTCTCCCTCTCTCTTTCTCTCTCTCTCTCTCTCTCTCTCATACTTGCTCACTTAAACACACACCCAGCAGGATTCTCCTCCCAGCATGCACTTCTGTGTGCAAACACATTCCCTTAGCCACTGACCCCCGGACCAGCTGTTACCATAGCAACCAGAGCCCCTCTCCATGACAACGGCTACCACCTCCCCACGGCTCAATCCAGGCCAGGAATCTCCAGGTGACCAGTCCCTTTTTCTCTTTTCTCTTCTTCTTTTCATTTCTTTGGTGTTTGTTCCGCTGTTAACCTCTTTCCACTCATTTAAACTTGGTTAACTCTTTTGCTTCACTTTTCTTAACCATCTAACCAGTGTCTTGATGTCCTGATGTCTTATTCTGTCTCACAGACACACACAATCACACTGTCTTTTCTTTTTTTTTTAATTTTTTTTTTTTGTTTTTTAAAGTAACTGCAAGGTAACTGTTTTGCAACATTTTTCAGTTTACTACAGTCTGGAAATTGTAGAAAATTGTCCTCTATTCATTGCTTAGAATAGATTTTGTGAATCTCTCCAAATGTGTGGATGTCTTTAATTGTGTTATGAGATTTATGTCTGCTGATAATAGTGGCAGATTTTGGCCCCCAAGCAGCCATTATGAAATAATAACTTGTACGCAGACACGTTTGCTTAATTATACACAGGCTGCTTAGATACATTTCATCCAATCAGTAACTCTCTAGTGTCTGGTCCTTAACTGGGGATGAACTCGCAACCTTGAAGCTGTGCTCCACAGATCGCCTTCATCTCATAAGACATTGATTAGCGCGGGTTCAAACAAACCTAATTAGAACAACCTGGAATTTAGTATTGATCATGTTTTAAAGGCAGTTTGTTTGTAAGTTTCACTGTCTCTGAGAGCTTTTTGATGTTGTTTTTAGCTCTGTGTCATAATGTGATGGAGTTTTTGGTTAATTAGCACCACGGGCGAGAGAGACCAGCTCATGCCAGCAGTCGAACATCACAGCTGGCTGATGGTTACCAAGATAACCATTTTAGGTTGTAAAAACGTTTCCCTAAGAACATTTGCATTAAGCAACAAACTTTAAATAGCAAAATAAAGTAACAAACATTAAAATGTTATTTTGAATGTCAAGGGTTTTTGTTTAGTTATAGTAACGTTATTTAAACATTTAAAAAAAAATTTTTTAAAGCTTTCCACTAAATACTTGAGAATAACATTTTTGTTATGTGATATATAATGTTTTGAAAAGATCACTGTTAGTTTTTTTTGCTTTACCTTTCAGCTCAATGTCAGTTTTCTGTTATTTACATTTTAGACTTTATTGTTTATCTAATCAGGTGTATGTCTAGCATGTTTAACAAACAGACCAATGTATCTGCAACTTCAATATACAACATATATATCCATACTGCCTTCTCTCTCTATCTCCTGTCTTCTGACCTTTCTCCCAAATGACCAACTGTGTGTGTGTGTGTGTGTGTGTGTGTGTGTGTGTGTGTGTGATGTGGTTGATTGGGAAATTGAGTTATTTACCGCATTCCATCTCCCTGCTGTCGCCATGACAACCACTCAGCGGGAAGAGCTGCCCGTCTCACGCAAAAACACACTCACGCATCGACTCACACACACACACACACACAGCCCTAGCATATAACTGGACAGAGAGTGTATGAAAAAGAGAGATACAGGGAAACGTCATAGAGTTTGACAGCAGGTAATATCCAATTGTAGCTCAAGGTCTGAAGGCTATCGATCCACTCTCAGCACTGGACTGTTGCTTGACAGCTGCATCATTAAAAACTACCACTGTGTCATCATAACTGTTTATATTCTGATCGTTGCTTTTTGTCCCAGGCATAATTCAACCACAAATGGAAATCTTGTTGGTGTTTATCCTCGTACAAACCTGACTATGAGTTAAATGTGCAAAAATGACTGAGAAAGTTCATGACACAAAAATGTTCAACACAATTCTCCTTCCCTTTATAGTGATAATTTATCATTTAAGCTGTTGGTTCTGATTTCACAGGAAATATCACTTATGGTTTCATTTGACATGATAAGTAGGTAGAGTCACCTGCAATTTTTGATTATGGTACAGATTTAAGGTAGAGTCAAATATAGAAATGACAGCTCTCATTTTTTATTAGTGCTTTTATAACTGTTTGTAAAGACATTTAAACAGATCATGGCACCTTTAATTAAAGAGTGAGACAGGAGAGTGAGAGAAAGAGTGTGTTTGAAGGATGTTATTCTGAGGGGGACTGTTAAGTACTTCTAAAGTAAACCTAGAATGAAACGTGTCCACAGAGACGGATTCTGAACATGTGCAGAGCTCAGACACACACGTACACACTGAACAACACTGCCAGTACAATGACCAGGAGTTTTAATGCCTCTGCCTCTGTACTCTTCTAGGAAGGAGAAGGGACTGGGAGGGACTGGAGACTCATTTCTCAATGTTTCTGTATCAGAAGATAAGAAACAGATTTCACTCCTGAATGAACGAGAAGACGGTCTTGGGAACTCAACTGTGACAGAAACATGGCTGACTGGAGTGATGACCTTGTGGGCAGCGCAAGTAATCTGGTATATTGGGCTCTCATGCTCACAGGAGATCTGAGCACGTGTCATTTCCTGTTTTTATGCTACTGTTAAAAAAAACATTTTTAAATTAACCTGATATCATCAGATTACACTAATGAGCATCATTTAAGGTTAGATCTAGTATTTTAATAAGTCTTTAAGATAACAATTATACATACATTTCTGCTTTTCACAACCCTTAACAACAGCTTACAAACAGACACCCATCTTTCATAATCACTTCATATTTGTATGATAACAAATATTCACAAACAAACGATTCTTGTTTTCTGTTTCTCTGCTTTTCTGTTTTCTCACAAACTCATGAGTTACTCCAGTTTGCTCATGAAACTTGTCATTGTGATACTGGATGTTTTGTTGGGTTTTGTATAATAAATTGATTGTGATGCTTTGCAAGCATCTATTGAATGAATAAATGTATTATTTATGTGCGCACAACTGAAAGAATTTTAACGAATGAAAGTGAAAGTATGTGTGCGTGCAGATGTGTGTGCGTGTGTGCATGTGTGTGTGCGTGTGCCATTGTGTATCTGTGTGTGTGTGTGTGTATGCATGTGTGTGTGTGCACAGGAGGTTGCAGGATTCTGTCAGAACTTCTGTTCCGCAAGCTGTAATGATCAAAGAGCTGGTAGACCCCCTTCTAGACTCACACCTCATGCTCACATATACACACAACTCACTCATCCATTCATATCACGCACACACACACACACAGCCGAATAGATGTGGCAACACACATATGCCTCCATGCACTCATTAACATTACATTCACATGCACATAAACTGTATCCACTGCTCACACACACATAGCTATTACATAAATTACATTACAGTCTTTATTCAGAGTGTGTGTTAGTTTAGTGTGTTGTGTAATGTTTGTGTGTTCTCGTATGGCACTGTTCTAGCTGCTGATTCAGTGGTTCTGAAACCGTGAGTAGAAGTGATTTGGGGGCTCACGGGTGGGCTTATTTAAGTTTCTATGCATGTGTGTATGTTTGTGTTTGTCTATGCCAGTGTTTGTGTGTTTGTATTTTAGCGAACGCATTCAGGTGCCAGTGCGTGTGTGTGTGTGACTGTTACCAAGTGTGTGTGTGTCCATGTGTGTCAGGCTGCTCTTTGTTAGGTAAATCCCAGTTGATTATGCAGTTCATTGTGCTGTTGTGCTGGTACAGCGTCCAGAGAGCTGAGCGTGGAATTCTGACAGGGTGTCTCGCTGCAGACCAGATGACTCTGATTTTTCTGTCTCTCTTTTTGTTCTGTCGCCCGCCGCTGCTGTTCGCACCCTCCCTCCATCTAATCGCACATGCAGGTGCGCCCCGCATTCAGCTCTATTACCGCCCAGCATTCAGTTCTATTACTGCCCAGCATTCAGTTCTATTACTGCCCAGCATTCAGTTCTATAACCGCCCAGCATTCAGTTCTATTACAGTCAAGCATTCAGTTGTATTACTGCCCACTATATTCAGCTCTATTTTCACAGGTCTTAAGTCTTTGAGATGGAGACCAGTTCTAAGTCTAAGTCTAGTCTCATGTCTTTTGTTGCAGGTCTAAGTCAATTCGAAGTCAACTTCTCTTTGTTTTCTATGTAGTAAATAAATGGAATGTGTTTATCACACACATAACATACAAATGTATGCGTTTTACTGCCTATATATTCAATATAAATTTTCATTGTACAATTCTGTTCAGTGTTACAATAATCTGATTTCTCAATGTAGACCTAAAGATTTGTTTTGTTTTTCTCAGGTCATTAACTTGGAGTCAAAGTTAAATCTTAAGTCAGCTGTTTGTAAGTCTAAACTGATCCTTAAATCAATGTTTTCTCCAGATTCCATCTCTGCTGAAAACTCAGGTGGTGTTTTTCACAAGAGCTTCCCTGCGTCGCACAAACACTAAATTACCAAGTACCAGTTCCAAGTTACCGTATAATCTGTTCTAAATCACCAAGACTTTTTCCACCATGAAATTGCTTCCACTTGCATTTTTTTCTGATAGTTTTCTTTTGTTATTTTTTGAACACCTGTATTGTGATGATTTTGAGAGAATGAATTTGAGTTGCTTCAGCCATGAAACCACATAAACCATTTTGTCTCACTGTTTCATTTAAAGACATTTAAACTATGCAGTTGTGCCAGTGGTCTTTATTAAAGTGTTTCTATGGTGGATGTGTTTCATATTTTAGACGTATCACGAAAACAGACCATGTTATTTCAACCATCCAAATGTTTATCCAAAGTTAAATACACTTAGTGCTAGCAAAAACTATACAACTTATCACTAAAGGCTGTTGTTTTCTAAAGGGGCTATACATGCAGGGTTCTCACTGCTATCAGGGTAAGTAAAGAAGATTACTTTAATCTGAAAAAAGCATAATGAGATAGGACTTGTGGTGTTTGTTCAGTTCTGGGTTTGTATGCCCTCTGAAACTACATAATTAAACATGAAACCATCATCAGGTTTATATGAATTCTAATGCATTTGGCAGTAACAAACACAAGGCAGCCTCTTTCTGTCTCCGAGCCAAAACAATTATTTTCTGTGGGCACGATGCAAAACAAGAAAACAAAACGAATGAACAGATGAGAGTGACATCATTTGACATTTGCCTAAAATGGCTACGCTGCCGCCTGAGGCAAAAAACCTTCTGCCTCCAAAAGAACCCACCGACCCCGTCTCACCTCCTTCCACCGTGATGCGTGCCCCCTTCGGCTCGGGGGAGACAGTGGAGGGGTAAGAATGGTGCGAGGAAATGCGGTGGAATGTGCCAGTGTAGAGGAGGGGGACAGTGAACTCTCCAAACGATTTTTTCCTGCTCCCCTCAGTAGACACTTGAGGCTGTCTTTTGTCTCCGAGGTCTCAGTCTAGTGTGTTGTTAGGACAACCAACAGAAACGGATGCCTGATTCAGAACAGAAAGGGAACTTAGGAACCACACACACACACACACACACACACACACACACACACACACACATAGTGGAGAAAAGAGAGAGATTGAGAGAATTATGTTTTAGTGAGATGCCCATTAGAATGAAGATGCAAACACACACACACACACACACACACACACACTAAACACACACACGTCGTGCATATTTAACACCTCTCGCTGTCTCTCATGCACTATCAGGGGCAGAAAGAAACTGCTTTCTGGCGGTATTTGAAAGGGGGGTTAAAAAGACCCTATTCAGCGACCGCGGCCCTTTATTAACACGCGCGTTTCTGTAACACATGCGGGGGGGGAGGCCCCGCGCGCGCCGGGGTTGGTCTCGTGCTCAGGTACGATGTCCTTTCTTGTTCTCTATGCTCGCCCGTTATTGGTCAATCGCGGCTCCGGGGCGGAGGCCCGTCCGCTCCCCCACCCCTCCCTACGGCGGCCCCCTCGCCTCTGTCTGCGCGAGTGAATGGAGGAGCGCACAGCTGCACAGCGCTGCTCCAACTCGGAACGGCCCGACCGGCTGACGCGCCGCTGTGCCCCGTTAAACCGGCACTCTGATTGGGCGAGGCGACATCCACCTGCTGGCTCACAGTCGCTACTACCGATTCCTATTCATGATCATCCGAGCTGAGGCACGGGAGCTGGGAAACGGTCATTTGGGTCGGAGGGTTCGGGACGACGATGCTTCGTAACGAGGAACCCCGTTCTGTTAACTTCTAACCTCCGTCACGCACTTTATTTGCGCTCCCTCGGAGTCTGGAGCAAACGCGACCAACCTGTGCATCACTTTCGCCGCTCGTCCTGTCACGTTGCTGCTGCGCCATGGCTTCTCACATTCGGTCATTGATCTGATAGATCAGGGGTTCCTCTGTGCCTCTGGCTTTATCGTAAACAGGGCAAACGTCTAGAACAAACGGCATTTAAAGCAAACAAAAGCAGCACGCACGACCAGCGAACAGTAATGTTGTAGGAATGTTGTAGGAATGTTATCCGGACGTTTCCATTTATTTCATCATCATACGCCGGTCAGTCTAATGTCATGTATGACAGAGTCACAAATTGCGCCGCAAGTTTTTACGCACCAACAGCACGTCAGCAGATGGAGAACACAACCTTTATTAATATCGCATTTTATCATCTTATAGCATCTGTCTCGTATTTTATTACGTTTATTTAAAGTTTTTTACGCAGGTGGCTGGTCGGGTTTGCGCTCCCTCCTGTTGCGCGCGCTGAATGATTCAACCTGCACGGATGGAGAGAAAACATCAACCTTTCGCTTTAAGCACCAGCCAGCGTTTGCGTTTCCATTTTCACCTTCGCTTTCGGGCATCGCGTCTGGACAACAGGTGCTTGTGTCTTCCTCGTATTCTCGTTGTCATGCTCATCGAAACTGCTGCTACCATCTGCATCAAAAAGCAAAACGCATGGGTTACAATAAGGGAAACGTTTGAAAGAATCGTTCACAAAATCTGCGCGCTCTTATTCAATACACTTGTATCGTGGCGTGGACGTTTTGGAAAGGGAAGGATAAACTAGCGCTGTTTTTTTAAGTTGAGGGATATGACGTTATATTTGTCGACTCTGTATCGGAATGAATGTCCTGTAATGGTCACAACGGTAGTAGTGACGGATATGACATTGCCATACATAAGGGAAAAACCAGCGCTTCGTTGACCACAGCTGTCGTGTAATACCGAATATCTCCGTTAGATGTCTCGCCAGGTCTTGAAACTTATGTATACGCGTATTTTAAACATGATGTATTATTGTGTGTATGGATGCATATATTTCAAAGACTTCTTGCATTGCTCTTTGCCCCGTATGGCTTTTTATTCCTATCTGAGAATGCTCAAAACTCATATAGGGATGGAAGCCATGCAGGGCTGGGGGACTGTGTCGTCATGGAGACCTGCCACTGCATCCATCTTTGGTGCCCAGCGCCACTCTGTACCTGCCAATCATGTGCCACACACACCTGTCCTGGCATCAGTCCGGGCACAGATGCCCACTGAACGGCTAACTGCAGAGAATATTTGATTCTGCTCTGCCAATCAAGTGCACAGACGGCTCTCTGAAGTCTCACACACAAACACACTCTGGCCGGACATCTGCTGCCAAGCGACACTAAGACAGCTGTTCATTTGCATCAGCACCACCAGGTACACACACATAGGCACACACACACATAATATTCAGACCCAAATGTTAATGAACTTGACTGAATGAGGTTATAACCTCCAGAGCAGGAACGCAAAGAGTAAAGAAACTAAACTTTCCTGAGGTTATAAAATTGAACACAGTTGGCAATTAAATTAAAGTCTGTTGTATTTTATATAGTGGTATAACAACACACTGATCTGCTGTCTGGTTCACATGTCATTCTTCCTTGTGTTCATCATTTTAAAATAATAAAGGAGTGACTGTACAGGTATCTGTGTGCGCTCATGTCTTGAACTGCACAATGGTTTTAAAGGCATATAAATAAATAAAAGCCTCTTAATAGCTTCTTAATACGGAGACATACGTTTATGAATATCTATAAATTATTAAGCACAACTACTAATAATCTAGTTATTCAACAATAATTTAAATATATATTTAAAAAATGTGGCTATTATTATTGTTAATTTAAGTATGTCCCCAAGAGTTTTTATTTAATTTAACTTGACATTTTCAATGAGTATATATGTCAACTAAAAATAAGCTTGAGGGCCTCTAGCGTTAAAGGGATCGCACTGCACTACGGTTGCTATAGGATGCGGAAGTGACGTCAGCGCTCGGTTCCCTTGCGAGCAAAGCACGCTGTCGGTGTTATGAAAGGTGGAAAAGGATGTGTTAGGTAACAGGGGTCTGTAGGTTATATTACACAAGTTTACGTAAAGTGTAAGTCTCGCCTTCTCCAAACGCACCAGAGTTCAATCTGCAACTTTCTCGGATCTCTGAGCAGAAACATCATGGCGAAGAGAAAAGATGCTGAGCCGAAAACGAACACAAAGAGGACGAAGCAGACCGCAAAAAACAAACCGGCATCCAAAACTCAAGGCAAAGGTATTCATGTGGTGTGAAATCAGATTTTTGACATGCACAAAAGCTGTTGTGTTGTTGTGAAAAGCTTTTTGCAATTGCAACAGAAATGAATGAGTGGTTTGGGTTTAGCGCAGCTGCTGCATGCAGGTGTTCAGTAACTCGCTTGAGTTCTCATCTGTAGCTTGTTATTAACTGTGCGCTTCAAACAAAAACTTTTGGTTGCCAGCAGAGCAACCAAAATCACTTATGTGAGTGCAGGCGAGTGTAGCTCAATATTTATGAACGGTTGGAAGTGTCTGCTTTAAAGTTACAGTCGCCATCTCTGCTTGCAGAGTCGCAGTATATTATATGTCAAGAAACTCATCTGTTATGCATTTGCACAATAACTTATTTTTGTTAAACATTAAGGCAAACATTAAGGATTGCAGCTTTAAATAATGACAATACAAAGTATATTGAAGACATCAAGTCACAAGCCTACAGGTGTTTTCAAGCATAAACATTATGAATAAAGTTTTCATGCAGTCAACCAAGTGTCAAAACAACAGCTGTCTGATCTTCTCTACTTGAATCCATCTTTCTGTTTTTTCTCCTTGCTAATTATTCTTTAGTAAATGTCACTCATTCAGCTAATAATTGGATTGTCACCAATCTTCTGTTTTTAGAAAATGCAAGGATAAACAAAAACAACATAAAAAACAAATTAGGATTTCCAGCATCCAAAAAGATAAAAGATCCCTCTGGTGGAAAGACGAGTAAATACTTCCAGCCAGACGATGCAGAAGACATGAGTGACCACAGTGAGGAGTTAACCCCTGTGTTTATAGAGACCTCACTACCATCAAAACCAGTGAAAGACGAAGAGGCAGAAAGTGATGATGAAGATGACTGGGAGGAGGTGGAAGGTACATACGTGGTGTTTTTGCAAATCATTATAGCTCAACTGGTAGATGCCGCTGGCAATGGCGGGTTCATTGGGTTAATTCCTAAAAATTATAAATATAATATATGCATGGAATTATAAATATATACACCCCAAATGCACTTGGATTCAATTTGGATTGAAGCATCTGTCAGGTGCATATATTAAAAATATTGTATAGATTGTATAGACATCATAGAAATGTTGTATAGATTGTATAGACATCATAGTGTAAATATGGTGTAAATTGTATAAACATCATAGAAATGTTGTATATATTGTGTAAGAGACTCTTCACTGGACCTGTGTGTTGTTTAGCACCCTTTGTTTGACTTGTTTGCTTTTTAAGAAATGGCAGAGATGGACTCAACAGAACTTGCGGTTGAATCGAAACCTGTGGAGATTGAGATAGAGACGCCAGATATGGCTCGCAAGAGACAAAAGAAGTGAGTGTGAAAGTGATTTTAGAAAAGAGCAATAAATATCTTTTAAATGGCAACTGTTGTTCTTTACTGAAGCAAATGTCTATAACACTGTTTTTCTAAAACTCTGATTACTGATTTATGCCGGAATAGATTATTTCAGGTCAACATAGTAATACCATGGCAACTTTTTTATCAGGGAGAAAAAGAAAGCAGAGTTTGAAACTTACCTGCGTCGGATGATGAATCGATTTAACAAGGAGTTGCTTGAGGACACACATAAGGTGTGTGTTTTTCTAAATTTGATATTAGTAAATGGGTTATGGTGTGTTGCTTGTGTTGTCTCTTATTTGTAATGTCATCCAGGTCCACCTGCTTTGCTTATTGGCCAGCGGGTTGTTCAGAAACAGACTCTGTTGTGAGCCGGACCTGATGGCTATTGCCTTGTCGATACTGCCTACCCACTTTACCACAGTTGCAACGAATCGTGTAAACACAGGCTTCCTAGAGGGACTTCTGAAATGGTAAGTCTGTGTGTGTGTGGGTGTGTGTGTGTGTGTGTGTGTGTGTATAAATTAATACTAATTGCAGTGTGACTCCCACGCAGGTTTCAGATGACATTCACGCTAAACCCCGCCTTACCTGATGAGGAGGGGGTGGAGTTAAGGGCGGTGTTGGAGAAGCGGATTGGATGTTTATCAGCGAGAGACCATGAGGAGATGACTTACGTGAGCAAAATTTGACTTTCCTTAACCTTGAAAATTTCCTGGTTTACTTTAATTTGTTCTGTTATTTGGAACGTTTAAAAATATATTTTTTACATGTTTGAATAACAAAGCAATAATGTAAATACTATGCATAAAAACTGAACCAAATTAATGTTTATTAGAAAATTTTTGTTACTCCTATTGTAAGCTGGTTTTGATTTGAGGCTGTCAATGTTGTCCAACTTTTTACATTTCTTATATCTATGATGTAATTTCCTGTAGCTGTTATTATTGGTGCTGAGGTCATTGCAACTGTTCTGCCGGTTGGTGCTGTCACTGCAACCCGTGTCTTTCAAGCCACCACCTGCCTCCAAGGTGACGTACATATTATAGGTTCTCAGTGTAATTTTGCCTACGGCTTGTGTGGAAGATCATTTTGTTTTTTTGCATTTTATAAATTGGCCAATTTGTTCTTGTTTTTAGAATAAGACCAAACCAACCAAAAGCCCCCCGACCAAAAATCAGTCTGAGAAACCTTCCCCAGAGCCTAAGATATCCCCTGGGTCCAAGCGCCCATCGGTTAAGAGTGGAGTAAAAAAAGAGGGAACTGGTGGAAAACGAAGGAAAAATAAAGGAGAAGAAGAGGGTGAGAAAGAGACACCAGGAGGACAAAAGCCTAAAAACAGTAGAAGAAGAAGCATAGCATCAAAAGTTTCATATAAAGAGATGAGCAGTGAAGAAGATAATGAGGAGAGTGGGGAGGAGTTTCAGCCAACCAATGAGGATAACAGCGACTCTGATGGTGAGGTCATGAAAATATGCAGAAAGGCAAGAATCAAAGGTCAAACTTCTCCAAGACCAAGTGAGATCAAACAGGAAGATGGAAGTGAAGAGGAGGAAGAAAAGGAAGAGAAAGAGGTGAAGAAAAGGAGATCTTCGAGAAAAGAGGGCAAAGGTGCAGATGAGTGGTTGGAGGTTTTTCTGGAAAGTACTGGAAGGTGGGTGTGTGTTGACGTAGACCAGGGGGTCGGGCAACCACAGCTTTGCGCTGATCAAGCGACACATCCGATCACTTACGTGGTGGGCGTGGATAATGAGGGATACCTGAAAGATCTCAGCAGCAGGTATGACCCCACGTGGTTAACATCATCAAGGCGACGCAGGATTGACCCAGAATGGTGGGAGGAGACTATGGAGCGCTACAGATCTCCAGATACTGAGAGGAGACAGAAGGAGGACCAGGAGGTATGAATGTGCACACACACATACACACACAAACAAACAGAATTACATCATGTGGTTGTGACATGCATTCAGATTCAACTTCTCATCCACAGTTGCAGGCAAAGTTACTTGACAGGCCATTGCCAACGTCAATAAATGAATATAAGAATCATCCACTGTACGCCCTGAAGAGGCACCTGCTGAAATATGAGTCTATCTACCCCCCCACAGCTGCTGTCTTGGGGTACTGTAGAGGGGAACCAGTTTACTCACGGTAAATAAAGTCATCCATCTGTTCTTGTGTATGCAAGGGCGATGCACACCTCTATTGACCATCATTTTTGATTAGGTATCCGCAATATTTCAGATGTGTGACTGTTAAACTGCTTTTTATAACATGCTTTTCAGATTTGTGGCCCTGTTACACTGAAGCAATAATCCAGACAGTTGTGATATAGTTGTGTTTCGTTGTTTGTTTTCAGAGACTGTGTGCACACGCTGCATTCTAGAGACACCTGGCTGAAGGAAGCGAGAACCGTTCGACTAGGAGAGGAACCATACAAGGTGAGGAACCTTTTAGGATGTCTTGATAATGTTGTTTCATCAATAATCTAAAACAATTCTGGATTAAAATTCTAGATCAAAAGTTAAGGTGTAAAAACAGTACTATGGTTTCCTTAACTGTGAGCAATCTGTGTTTGGTTATTTAAGTCTATAATACATTTTGTGGTAAGTGTTCTTCTGTGGCCTGTTAGATGGTTCTTGGTTTTTCCAATCGTTCTCGTAAAGCCAGGATGATGTCAGAAGAGAAAAATGTGAAAGATCTGCCTCTGTTTGGACTCTGGCAGACTGAGGAGTACCAGCCTCCGATCGCCGTTGATGGCAAAGTGAGTCTGTTTTAAAATGTGTCGTTGTGTTTGAACTACTGATCTGTGTTTTGCAGACATCTGAACACTGTGTGTGTGTTTTTCAGGTACCACGTAATGAATTTGGAAACGTGTACCTGTTCAGACCGTGTATGTTACCAGTGGGATGTGTTCACCTGCATTTGTCAAACCTGCACAGGGTAGCTAGAAAACTAAACATCGACTGTGCAGCTGCAGTGACTGGCTTCGATTTCCATTGTGGATTCTCACATCCTGTGTGAGTTCATGTGTTTGTTTATATAGATGGACAGCTCCTGTTTTATTCAGTTATGGTAAAACAATAGGAGTACATTGGATAAATGTTCATGTACGTGTGGATATTGTTTCAGTACTGATGGCTACATAGTCTGTGAAGAACACAAAGACATTCTGCAGGAAGCCTGGGAAAATGAACAGGATATACAGCAGAAGAAAGAACAGGAGGTGTGAATCTGTTTTTGTGTATTTTTGGCTTTTTGAGGTCTAGTGAGGAGGGCTTATTTTTTAAGGTGAAATGTGAATGATTTTAATCTTTTAACAGAAACGTGAAAAACGTGCCGTGGCTAACTGGACCCTGCTAGTCAAAGGCCTGTTGATTAAGGAGAGACTGAAGCGTCGCTATGGGCAACAGGGACTCACATCAGGGGCGGGTCTTAAGCAGGAAAAAGAAGGCGGGGCTGAGGGGCTGTCCTCAGATGAGGATGAAGGCGGGTCTCAGACAGCACCACCCTCTTTGGCAAATTCATGGCCACAGAACAGACAAGAGGAGCAGGAAGAAAAGATTGTAAGACGTGTAACTAAACGACAGAAATGTGGGGAGCAGAAACATCTTTTCCCTTTTGAAAAGGTGTGACTAAATCTGCTCCCTCTTTACTTTATTTCTTTCCTTTTAATTTCTCTACAAATGCCTGTGAACATTGTTGTATCACTACACAGTCTCTGACTATTTTATAAATACCCTGTATATACAAGGACATTATGAAGATCTAGACATAATCTCCAAGCATTAATTGTCACGTTTTCCAGATTTGCTGCTGTAGGTTTGTTTTGTATCAAGATACATATTTTTGTAGAACATGCTGTTAAAACACGAAAATAAACAGATAGTATGTTGCAAAATGTCTTTATGTCTCTTTAAATGTCTCTTTATGTCTCTTTATAATATTATAAATTTGTGTCAGTTCTGTGAAGAGTTTGTCAGCTATATGCCAAGATGTGTTTAGCGCCACCTGGTGTTTTTTGGAAAGTATTTGTGACAAGTCCGATTGTACGTTTGGCTTTAAATGAACAAACACTTTAAAACATGTTTCGTTTATGTTTTTATGACTGAACGCTTTGATTAGAGTTTCTGATGTTTGCTATGACCTTTCAAACTAATGTAGTAAATACTGTTTCCAATTTAATGTTAGCAAAGCATTAACAAAGAAGCAAAGTTCATGGGCTTGGTGCAATAACTGATCTCTGCCTTCGTACATGCAAATGCAAATTGTAAATCAGGTTTCTTGTTTTGTTGACCTACATTTGCATGAGTGTTTGACTATGTGTGTCAGTTATGTGTGCCACGGCCTCCAAAGCAAGCAATCGCGTCTGTTATTTTTTTCTTCTTTTTTATTATTCAAGAAAAAAGATTGAACATTACAAAAATATTAACAAGTAAATCCAGATATACAAAATATTAAAGCAATCTTATACAGTAAAACAGAGTTATAAGGGGAGAGAAACAAAAAGTAAATAAAAGATAAAATAAAACAAAAAACATAGAAACGACTAAACAATAATCGCGTCTGTTATGTGTGGAATACAGACACGGAAGTGACGTCGCTCTAGAATCCCTCATACTTCCGGTCTGTCGCGAGTCGTTTACCGGAGCGGTTCGGGTATCTGTCTGAAAATCTCTCCAGCGGGCGTCCAGCGGCCGCCCGACGCGGTCCGACGGGTAAGTGAAGCGGGCATGTCGGGTACAGCTGAGGGCTTTAAACAATCAGAGCAGCCGCTTTATCAAACAGACCGAAACGGCCTTGTTTACATACGAATCCCCGAGCTGGAGTGAACGCTGGCCACCGACTTGAATAAACATCTTAAAACTGTAATTATGAGACGTGCAATAATTTTAAAACAGTTTAGGTCCCTTTAAACCAGTAGTTCCCTGTATTACAATAATATATAGAGTTTATTTTTACATTTGCATCGATTGCGCTGCTGTATGCATGCATGCATGTATATATATGATGGAGCAACAGCTGGCGCGGGCCGGTTTATGTAAAGTGAACAAAGCAGAACTCGTATCATAAGTTTGCAATCCTCGACGTACAGCACCCGATCCCGGGGCACTCAAACCGTGAGCCGTAACCTTTCCGCTGAGTGTGATATTAAGCGTGCCACCCACCGCGTTGGGAGCTATTTATAGTCCCAGGTGGAATGCGGGGGACACAGACCGACACGCGAGTGTGAAACCGGGACAGGTCGTCCCATTACTGTGGGGTCCCGTTCCTAACCGATCGGACCCGTTACCGGACTCCAAGAACTGCCCGGTGACCCCCTGTTGCACGTCAGAGGGAGGGATCATGTCTAGGCGTTTATTTAATAGGAGTGTGTGGTTGTCATCACACCGGCACAAACGCACATCTCTCTGATCACGCGGCCCGTCCTGCTCCTGCTGTCCGGTTGTCTGTCGGTCCGCCGTTTAATCCGTCGTAACGGAGCGCTAATCCGCTCTGCGCGCACGCTGACCTGCACGAGTTTATAATCGTAGCAAAAGAGACGCTTGGCGACTGTTAAGACAAACAGCCTTCAGATGTTGTTGTCTGTGTGTGACCCATGAACAGTCTTACTGACCCTCCATGAAAGAGCTTGTGTAGTGAAATCAATGTAGGTCAAAGTTGCAGCTCTCACTAGAAGTGTGTGGTGGTGTTTGTGCCGATAGAAACACTGTTCTTTCTTTGTATTTTCTTATATTTGTGGGAGCATGTATGTGTGTGTGGTTTGAATTTGTGTTTGTGTTACAGACAGTAACTTAAAATGTGCACCTTCAGAAAGCAAAACGCTTGTTTTAGAGTGTGAATACATTACTATCATGTGCTGAAATCTTTACCATCCGTTAATGACAGTTAATAGGTAATGTTTTTGTTCTCTGTTTCAGTATATTTTCTTCCTCAGAGCTCATCTCTTGCTCCGATTCTCCATGAGTGACGGGGAGTGTGATTTCTTCTGCTTCTTTCGGTGCTGCTAAAAGCCACAAGGCCCCCTGGGATTTGTGGTCCAGCCTGGGGAGGAGGACAGCAGCTCGGAAGCTGCTGATTGGTGGAGAGAAGCTGTCAATCGGGGAAAGGGAGGGCCCAGAAGGCTATGTCTGTGGACATGAGTAGCCAAGCCTCAGACAGTAACGAGGAGTTTGACGATGACGAAGATGTTGGAGATGGAGACATCCCCGATTATTACGATGGACTTGATGAAGATGTGGCAGTAGAAGAACCGTTCGACCCAGAGGAATACCAGTTCAACTGTTTGACATACAGGGAAAGCCAAAGGGTTTTATGTGAGGAGGTCAACAATGTAGCTAGTGCCCTGAAGGTCCGTGGCCAAAGGCGACTTTGTGTTGCATCTTTATGTCTATATTTAGATAAAAAGTTTAGCAGGTTTAACATTGGCTAAGAATATGTTAACTATATATATGTGTGTGTATGTCTGTAGGTTGTCTGTACAGGTTGTCTATGTATGTCTGTAGGTTTAGTGGGTTTCGTCTGTCAGTATAAAACTATTTTCGTTTTATCTTAAGGTGTCACCAGCTGTAGCCAAACTGGTCCTTGTACATTTTCACTGGCAGGTGTCACAAATTCTCGAAAGGTAAAGCAAGACAGTAAAGCACACACACACACTCACACACACACACACTGGTTCTAATGTTTAAAAACTGTATATTCTATTCCTAAACCTAACCATTACAGAAAACTTTCTGCCTTTTAAGATTTAAAAAGATAATTCTGTATGATTTATAGTTTCTTCATGGGCACCTTAAACGTGTCTCTACAATGTCAGATTTCCCAGTTGTACTATACTTGTGTTTAGTATGTTATCTGTAGGCTATTTAGTATAACTTAAATACACTTAATATAACTACTTCATATCTATGGGTCTGTTTTTTTTGTGTTTGAAGGTATAAATCAAATTCTTCTCAGTTACTTTGTGAAGCTCATGTTCAGACCAGCGGCACCTGCAGGTCTCTCATTGTGAGTAGTGTTAATCTGGAAACTCTCATTTAACGTTTCTTAAACGTTTAAACTAAAACTGCAATGTGTAACTAAATAAAAATAAACAAAACGCAGATAATAAACCAGTTCATAACATAACAATCATTCTCCGTATCTTACCACAATTCCCAACTGTAAGTTTACAATAATAAAACTTACAGTAATAATAAACTAAATATAATAAATATTAATTAAATAAACTTACAATAATAAACTTACAGTTTCTGGGGAAATGACTTGTCAGTTGTTTGATTTAAACTTGCCATCTGCGTTAAAAAACCACTGCAGGCAACATACAATTTTATGTTTCAATCAGAGAGGCAAAAGTTACAGGTTGCAGTTGATGGAAACTAGCATGGCATCCTTAAGTGGGGGCAATGGTTATACTGGGGCAATAAGCCATATGTGTGTGTGTTCTCAGGCCGGGGCGTCACAGCAGTGTGGGGTGTGTCTGCAGTTGGTCCGGAGAGACGCTCTCCTCTCTCTACCCTGTCATCACTCCTTCTGCAAAGCATGCTGGGAGCAGCACTGCACTGTACTTGTGAAAGATGGTGTGGGAGTAGGTGAGTGTTCACATAAAGACATGATTTGAGCTTGTGTGTGAGGTCAGAGCCTTTACACACACACACACACACAAAGATGCCAGTGTATCATCTAATCTCTGATATGGATTTTGTGTGTGTAGAGATTTCGTGTATGGCGCAGGAATGCTCCCTTCGAATGCCCGATGATTTCGTTCTTCCTCTGCTGTCCAGCGAGGAACTGAAGGACAAATACAGACGCTACCTCTTCAGGGATTACGTGGAGGTGTGTGTCGGCCTTCTCACAT